>VWZT01005663.1:336335-399350 GCA_013397055.1 Pachycephala philippinensis | reverse complement strand
CCCCCCCAAAAAACAACCAAAGAAACCCAAATCAGCATAAACTCTGTAGTTTACTTTGCATGTATCCAATATTACTGAAGACAGATTTTTAGCCAAATATATTTTTATCTTCAGTGGACTAATTTGGCTAAAAGCTTGTCCATGAAAAAAATACATCCTAGAGAAAGCTTGGGTCCTGACGTGTTTTGACAGCTACATATAAAGCAGTAGTCCAGGCATGTGGAAAATATGAACAAAGAATCCTCTTAAATTCATGACAACCTGAAAAAATTGTATGCTGAGAAGAGTTTTGAAGTCAGTGATGTTGCCTCTAAAACCCTCTGCAAATATGCTTCTTAAAAGTTACACTGAACTGTTGCAGTCATGTTGCCTGTTAGAACTGAAAATTACTATGATGGCTGAAACTATAAAAGGAAAACATGTAAGATCTGAATCTATATTTTTCAAAGAGAAAATAACCTGATATGTCACTCACAAAGGCAGCTGGACCTTTTTTGTCAGCAGCCTCCTCCAGTGGTCTAACAATTTCATGGCTTTTACTAGACAAAGCTTTGCCAGCATTGGGAACACTAAACAATTTTTTGATGTGGTGAAAAAAAGAAAAAGGTACTCTCTTGCTTGTCTGCAGTCTGTGGTAGTCTCTGTGTTGTCTGACAAGGAAGCTATTATTAATTTTCAACTTTTACTTCTGTTCTGAAATGGCCATTTGTGACATTTATTTATAAAGATGATGGCTGAGTCAGAAACTCAAAAATATGAAGCCTCAGTATATGATGACATTCTCTTTATTCATTAATTTACCTCGAGGATGTTAAAACATTTTGCAAGCTATATACAAAACAGAGTATTTTGCCTTCCCAGATGGCCTGCAGCACAGTCCAGGTGCAGAACCTGAATAATGGATAGTCACATGTTCAGCAATGGATGGACGAAAATGAAAAATAGTGTTTCCATGTTGTTTAGGGAAAAGAATTTGAACCAAAAAACCAGAAACCCCACCCTTAATGTATATTAAATGTGAGGGAACATTTTTAATGGGTTCTTAATTATTTTAATAGTGTTTTATTAAATTAATTTCTTTATTTAATAATTTCCTAAATACTTTAAATTTATCTTGTCTTTGTCTTGCTTGCTCATGGACCAGTTTATTTCAGGGTCAGTACTCTGCAGAGTTGATTTGACCTGCTAAGGAAGCAGCATCACAAGAGGATAGCTGGATAGACCAAGGATCTACCTGGTCTGATAGTGAGTGTTAGCTGATGTTTGATAGTGGGTGTAAGGATTTTGGTATGACAGGAAAAGATTTAGTTATGACAGTTTCTGATAAGCAGTAGTTTAAGGGTTTCTTGAGCTGGAAGTTTCAGTAGTGTTTTTAGTAGTGTTAGATAAATGTACCTCCTTGTTTTGTTTGATTTTGTCGATTCATGCTCTTTCACAACCCATAGTACCCAGTCCTTGTAAGTTCTGCCATTAAAACCTGCTATACACAAAATTACTTTATTTTTCCTAGTTTTTAATGTGTTTACTGATGATCTCTTGGGACATTCCTTGTTCTGGTATTATAAATGCATTAGATGAGTATTATTTTATTACCTTTTTTTCAGTTCTCACCCTCTCCTCTCCCATTTCCCAGAATACCCATGTTTTAGCACTGGTCAGAAATGGGCCATTATCTGGGATGGCTTCTGAAATGTTTTCTTTTCTAAGATTCTGTAAAAAATGAAAATGCAGAAATGTACAGAGAGATTACAATAAATCAAGAAGCTGCTAAAACAATACATATCCTTCTCTGTGGGCATTACCCATTATTCCCCTCTGGTCATTAGCACGGGAGAGCTGACTGTGCATGAATTCATACAGAGGAATTAATGGGCCACATCTGAAAAGATAATAGCTGAGCTATTAAAGACAAAAAAAAACCTAAAGAAAGAACAGGCAATGCTGAGGAAACATTAGATGAGAAAATACTGCACCAGGCACTTTGTATATGAAAAAATATTCATATAGAGTGTTACAGTGTGGTTGGTTGCATCTCTTCTGATTGCTTTAGTTTCGTATTTTCAGAGCAATTGTGTGTAAAAAACACAACAGAATCAAACCACTACATCTGTCCGTGCCACCACCAACACAGAGTGTGCCCCTCAGCAGCTTTGAGCAACACTGTGAGTGAGGAGGTCTCAAAGGAGACCTCCCAGTACTTAAAGGGGGCTTTGAAAAAAAGAGGGAGAGAGACTTGCACTGGCAGATAGAGATAGAAGTGGGGACAGTTTTAAACTAAAAGATGAAAGATTTGATTACATGTTAAGAAGAAATTTTTTAATCAGAGGATAGTGAAGCCCTGGAACAGAGGATATCGCTATCCTCTGACCCATCAGAGGATAGTGAGGCACACCCAGAGAAGCTGTGGATGCCCCATCCCTGGAAGTGCTCAGGGCTGGATTGGCTGGAGCCCTGAGCAGCCTGGTGAAGTGGAAGGTGTCCCTGACCATGGCAGGGGTTGAAACATGAGCTTTAAGATCCCTTCCAATCCAAACCATTCCATGATTCTATGAAAGGTTCTTCCAGGACTTAGTTAAAAGTGAAATTTAAGGTGGTCACTTATTAAAACAAACAAACAAACAAACAAAGCCCTCAGCTCCCTACAAAAACAAACCAAAAGGCAAAAGATCAAAACAAACAAACAAAAGATCACCAATACCCCCCCAAACCCTACCAAACAGGACTTTGACAATTATACTGACTCTTCCAATGCTCAATTGAACATATTTTCTATTTTCAACAGCATTAATAAGGTAGCCAATATTTTTTCCCCTTTTTTTCTTGTTGTTGTTGTTGGTTTTGGGGTTTTTCTTAATATAAATAGAGGAAAAGATATCAAGGTAGATAAAGAAGAAGACAGCCTGTTTATTTAACTAACTAATTAGACCAGTGGCAGTCAGCTACGCCAACCAAGTACTTTCTCTTTTCTGCAGCAGTTTTCATGCACTATTTTAAATGTTAAAGTCTTCCTGGTCACAAGAGCCAAACTGCAACTGAACTGACCTTTTGGTGTTTGACTGTGCCAGAGGTGCCTTCCTTCACTGTCTCACCACAGCTGAGCTTTTATACCAGTACCTTTCTCTGCCTGCTCCACTCTCTAATAGGTGCTTTAGTGCCAGCTTAAGAGCTCTGTACAGTATCTTTGCACAACATGAGAAAAAAAGCACAGATGATCTACAGCATCTACTTTTGTCCCAGCTTGCAAGGGACACCTTGATAAAAGGTCAAATTCCTCTCTAGCTCATACTGCATGAAATATCATACAAAAACTTACTTTCCTTCTATTTTCTAATTTTAAAAAAGCTTGCTTGCTTGCTTGCTTTCTTTCTTTCTTTCTCTCTTTCTTTCTCTTTCTCTCTATCTTTCCCTTCTTTCTTTCTTCCTTTTTCTTTTCTTTTCTTTTCTTTTCTTTCCTTTCCTTTCCTTTCCTTTCCTTTTCTTTTCTTTTCTTTCCTTTCCTTTCCTTTCCTTTCCTTTTCTTTCCTTTTCTTTCCTTTTCTTTCCTTTCCTTTCCTTTCCTTTCCTTTCCTTTCCTTTCCTTTCCTTTCCTTTCCTTTCCTTTCCTTTCCTTTCCTTTCCTTTCCTTTCCTTTCCTTTCTTTTTCTTCTTCTTTTTCTTCTTCTTCTGTATTTTTTGTTTTCTGTGCTGCAAACAAGTGTTTAAGTTTATGGTAACTGTTCACTTCCTCCTGAATGTGTTCAACACAGTTCGCTGGGTTGGATTTCTGTACTTAATTATAATTACAAGTCCTCCCTGCATTATAACTCCTTTTTAAATTTATTTTAAGAAATAATTGTCAAAAGGAACAGTGTGACATATGAAAAACTATGTTCTGGCATGCCCACTAGTTGTTTCTATTTATCTGTGCTTGGCTCCAGCAGAGGTTTCCTTCCACAGAGTATTCCTGCTCTGGTGGACTCCCTTCCCAAGTCACTATTGAAGTGAAGAGAGAGGATTTCCTTGGACAAGGTAGTCAGATAGCAGTGCAACACCTTGGATGTGGTGAGTTAGATAAAACCTGATTTTCTCTCTCATCTATTTTATGCACTACAAATTTTGAGGAGAGCTGAAATGTCCACCCCAGATGGAGAGGTGGCAAGTAGCTGCCAGAAAGCACATGGGCAGCAGAGGATGTCTTGTGAGAATCTGAACATAGCAGGCACGAGTAATGTGCTAAAGTTCTGGTGTTCACAGGCAAAAAAAGACTGTTTTTCTTTAAAACCAGTTGTAAAGGAAGAAAACCATTTCCATACTGAAACAGTGGAGAAATACTCTTGGTGTCTCAGACAGCTTTGTGTGGTCAGAGACAAATGCTTCTAGAAGGCAGCTCAGAAGATCCTGAAATGGACCTCCAGGGTGTGATAAAGCAGCTTCCAGAACTGACTTTTATCTTTGGCTTTGGAGATATACGAAGTGTTTCAGGGGTATTTTTGGCTGTATGCCCACCCCTTTGACTTTTAAACCTGTCAGCCTCCAGCACCATGTCAAATACCCTGGGGTGTAGAAGTAGGAGGCTCGTGGAGGGGAACTGCTGGGAGGCCTTGGCTCTTCTGGACAAGGCAGAGGGAGAAACATCTCAAATGATTACAGATACATGTGTGTGAGCACATTATTCAATAACTTAACAATATGGAAGAAAAATGTCACTCAAACTGCAGATGAATTAAAATACAGGCATTTGATAATAATATGTTTTATAAGACAATAAATAGGGATGCGGTGTAGAGCTGAAATTCAGTATTATAATAATGGATTAATTTTTTATATAAGTACAATTTTATTTCAGATTTATTTGCATTTTCATTTGTTCAGATGCAAGCAATTAAGTAGATTTTACTTACATCCTTAATTAGAGCCACTTTACATTTTGAGCAGTGGAGAACTACTAAATAGTGTGCAGACAATTTGACCTGAGTATAAACTGCCTGATTTTACACTATGAAAATAGCTGCTTAATTCTCTGTGGGTGACCTTTGTCTGATTCAGTAAAATTGCATTTAGACAGATGAGAAAAGTTATGCATTCAAATTCTTTCCTGAAAAGAGATTAGACCAGACTTATTCATTTTCTTGGTTCCTGGGCTATTGAAGTGGTTTCTAAGTCCTAGTCATTGGTGTTTATTTTTTCAATATATATTTGTATTTTGCAAATAATTTGCAAAAATATTTACGGCTTTACGGCCATCATGGAAACTACCTCATGTGAAAAATGGGAAAAATTCCTGTAAGCCTGGTACAAAGGAAAGAATTAATGAATTCCAACAGAAGAAAGAAAACACTAACACCTCTACAAGATTGCAGGCTGTTTTTTAACCTGAAATGGAGGAGTGGGGCTGGAGAAGGGGCTTAAGATTGCAAAGGTTTCTTGCTTCTTTCTTTTTGCTGGTTATAGAAATAGAAAATACTTTTAAGGAATCTTTCTGGCTTGCTTCACTGAACTCACTGAACTTCTCATTAGTGTTTTCTAAATTACACAGACTATGACAACTTATAATAGCAAGTGAAGATTTAGAATAAATGTCCCCTGTTCTTCATCTTTCCAAACGTGTCCTGCTGTGCTGTGGAGTTTGCTCTGTTCCAGCTTCATGGAACATAAGCAACAAACTGTCTCTATTCATTTACCTTTGATCTCAAAGTTACAGCAAGCGACAGAATCTTGTTATGTGACCTACAGCACAATAGTTGGGGCTAGATTTTCAAGTGCTCAGCACCCTATGTTCCACTACAGTCTTTTACATCCTTTCAAAAAAAGCAAAAGGGTGTGATCCATGAATAACTCCCTGATATGTGCATGATAGAAAGCTGTCTTTTCAGGAAAAACAGTAAGAAAATTTCTTGAAAATAAATATGGGGCTTTCTGAAAAGTTTGATCTGGCGGGAAAGATTTGCAACAAAAATGCAGTTCTTTTTGGAGTTGTACACATTCCCCATGGACTCATTAGTGTCAGCTGAAGAGATCACTGGATAGGTTATATCTCCCGCAGCCCCAATTTTTTGCTTGTTTGTGTTTTGGAGGATGGAAAGTTGTACCACAGGAGTTTATGAACCTTCATACATACTGGCAGATAATACTTCACCTCAGGTCATGGCTTATCAAAAGTGAAGGTGAAAGGAATGAATTATTTTCTCCAGGAGTTTCCACAACTTCCTTTTGAAGAAAAATTATTCCCTTACTTCAGAGTTTTGTAGGGAAAATGCAAATAATTAAAATAAATAGTTGTTTCAAGTGGAAATAAAAATATTCTTGATATACTATGAAATATTTTGTTGCTGAGTGCTGGTGAAAACCACAGCCATAAGTTCTGAATTCCTACAGAAAATGTGGAATTATTTAGGCAATTCAAGTGCAGAAATCCCTCCCCACTCCCCTATTGCTTGTTGTTCTTCCCACCTGCCTGTGCTCAATTCCTATTATTTGCTTATACTTGGGTTGTGTGCTCAGCTTGCAGGGACACAGAGCTTACAGGGCACCTAGAACTGCAGAGGATTTCTCTGTGGCTGTGGTCAGTGTGGACTACACTAATCAGAAAAGCACAAAATAATTTAGCAAGCTGTGAAATGTGTACAGCCAAACATATCTGTCCCAATGGCACACTACAGGAATTAATTTATTTATTCTTTTCAGTGTGTTCAGAACTGCTCTAATAGGAGGTGCTACATAAGACCTAAGAATTAGCCATTTATTATTTATTAGTCATGTTACCTCGGTTTATTATATGTGGAGAGAAAACAGATAATGAAAGCCTCATTCTCTAAGCTTAACATTGCTCAGTTTGCACTTTAGGCAGTTTTTGCAGATTCCCTGGATTTATTTGTAGGCACAAAGAAATTGTCACCTAGAAACAGATCAATGGACTGGCTGGGACAAGTAGCTGTCTCTAATTTTTCAGTGCAGCTGCTTCAGAAGCAAAATTATTCCAGTGAATCTGATTGTGTGGTGTAAGGCATTGCAGGACAATTTTGTCTAACCTCAGCAGGTCATGCTATACCTTGAAAATAGATTGTATAGCTCTTGTAGTTGTACTCTTTTTTGTTATTTTTGTTTATGGCACAATCCAGCTCTATTCTTAAACCTACAAAGCTACCCAGTGGTACTGACACACAGCCCTCCTGTAGAAACGAATTATGATGGTGAGTTATCCAGCTTTCTCTTGAACACATTATTATTTGAGCAATTTTAAAAAAAGGATGTGCCTTTGAATTGAATTGCCTGCTCTCCCTGAATTTGTTTTGTTTACTTTCAGGGAAAAGGGAAAAAGGAGAATCTCAGTGTGTCTTTTATGCACATTCTTCTGTAGGATCCTCCTGACTAGAAGATCACTAAGTTTCCCCCCACACATCTCTGCAAAAGTTCAGAAACTCAGCAGCAGGGAGTTCCTTTTGATCCCGAGCACAACTTTCTAATTGCCCTGAACTACTGCACTGCAGAACAGTTGATGGAGACAAACTCGCCAGCGGAATGGGTTTGCAATGCCAAACTCACTTCATCTCAGCCAGATGTGACGTTGGGTCTCCTGGGCTTCAGCTTGAATGCATTATCTTGGTCTTAAGAGAAGCCAACATCCCCGTGGAATATTCTTCACAGCCATCTTTTTAATATGCTCTGAATTTTCTCATGGCACTCCTTGCTGTTGATGTTGCTGAAGCCTGTACCTAAATGCTTTTTGGCAAGCCCATTAAATTTGTCCTTTAAGTAACTTCCTATGTATTTCCCGGTGAGCATCCTTTTTGTCCCAGAGAGGCTGGCACATGCTCAGCCTCATGTTCCTCCCTAGCCCCTGCCATTGCATCTTTTACTCCCCATACTCCCTTCCATGTGACAGAGAGGCCACTGCTACAGTTCATCTGTCTGAAGATGTATTACTTGAGTGTGTCATCAAGCAAAGTCACTTTAGCAGCATAACACAGCAATACATTATCAGAGGAATGGTATTTTCATGATGTATTGCTGGGGTTCATCAGAGAAATGCAAAATGGCAGAAGGCTGTACATGTGGTGATCCTTATGAATGCAAACTAGCAAGGGCATGTCTTCAGCCAACCGAAATCTGGGGATCTCAGTAGGTTTTTTCAGGACTAATGAAAGGTTATTTTATGGATTTCTCATGCACCCATATACACACATTCCCCTTTGTACTGTCTCCCTGTCCAGTCATTTGTGTGTTATACTTTTCATTAAAATTATTCCAGAATCTAGGTTCTGCCTGCTAAAATTCAGAGTCTTATGTTTGTGGGATTGTGCTAATTTCTTTGGCAATGCACAATGAAGACTCAAACAAACCAAGGAAGAAAACCCCTTTGATAAGTGCCCAGCTCAGCACTACAGATTTCTGCCTAATGAAGACCTTGATAACCAAGAGTGATATCAGTCTTTACATTCTGAAGAGGATGAAATTATGTGCAAGATCAGCTTTAGGTTGTCCACCTCTTTCTTGCATGTAAAACCTGGCTTCTTGCTTCCAGAGGAACAGCAGGGCCTATGTCTCTGAGGCACAGACTTGTTCATCATTCTCCCTCTTTGATCTCCCCATGGATGCCTTTTCTTCTGTCTATCCTTCCTAGTCCCATGAGAGACAGGGCACCATCCTCATCCTCAGCAAAACTGTACCCTATTGAACCCCCACTTCTGAAATTGCTAAGATGGCTCTATGCAACTGCATGGAAAATCAGAGATCCATCATTCCAGGCATCATCTCTGTGTTCACATGGCTACAGGAAGAAAGAGTGGAGTGATTCCTGTAACTGCAAATTAAGTCTTTGGACTTATGCCAGTGTCATTCATGCTTGAAGAAAAAGAAGAATAAAATAAATAAGAACAGCTAATTTTCAGGGTTGACTCTTAATACACAGTGTTCTTCAAAATTTTTTATTCCCATTAGAGTCTGGAGCTTGGCTGTGGAACAAATTCCTCTTCTAGTGCTACATAAAAGGTCTCTATTTTCTATAGGTGGTTTTGGCACCCAGACTGCCACAGTGAGACCCTTGCTTAGCACAAAATAACACTTCATATGAAACAGGAGGCATGAATCACTGCATTATAAGAATAGCTTCCTCACCAAAAGCTCCACGGTAAGTAGGTTTTCTTGAAGTGGATTGTAAAGCAAGAGGAAAAGGCACTCTGACTCACAGAGTGGAAGCAAAATCAGCCTTATTTTTCTAGTAATATTTGAAAGACATTATCTGATTATTCCTTACTGCTCTCCTGCAATTTATCAGAAATAATCTTGTTGTCAGTTTGCCCTCTACAATGCCTGTTTTGAGTTACCCTTACATGGTGTAAATCCAGCATATGGCCACTGAAGTCAGTGCAAGTACACTGAAGCAAAATGAGAGGGAGGTAAGAACTAGACCTCCTATTTGTTCACTCCACATAATTTTAGAAAGATTCCCATGATTCAAAATATTCTGTCTCATTTATGCATAGATATCTTTTCAAAGCTTATTACAGGATAACTGTTGAATCTGTTTAACCAGCTTCCATAGCATCAGGAGGTACACTTTGATGTACTTCTTTGATGTTCAAAAAGAAGAGCTTTACCATTTATGAGACATCATGATTGGACTTCAACAAGCTTTGTATTCATGCAAAATCCCTCATCTGATATCCTTGCAATTTTGCACCTTTCCTGCACATGGAAAAAAAAAAAGTTACTTTTATAGTGCATACACAAACAGGTGTGAAGGTTAATTGCAGACATAGAAATACAATAAAAAACAGTCTGATATTTTCAGTGCTCTGTCTCTCCCTTCACAGTGAAAAACTCTGAACATCTTCTTCCAATGCCTGTTAAATCAGCTCCTGTGCTGATGTAAATTGGTCTTACTCTATTGACTTCAATGGGACTATGCCAGTACACACTGGCAAAGAGTCGTCCATCATGTCTAGGCCTATAATTAATTCCAGCTATTGCTTTTTCACTCTCATATATTACTTTTTCAGAGCTTAAGGTCAATAGAACGCCCTCTTTTTAATACATTACACAAAATAATAAATAAGCCAATGAGATAATACTACTTCCAGAACACTGAGCAGAGATTATAATAAACTAGTGGATTACGAAGATGGTTGAATCCATCATTTCAGATGCTAGCAAAACAACAAATTCAAAAGATGAGTACATTTTATGCAGTTTAAGTATTCTGTGATCATGAATCACCAAGTTTAAATATTACAGCTCGAAATGCTTTTTAGTCTGTTCCCAAGAAATATTCATCATTTTTTAACTGCACTTTTTCATTTGTTATGGAGCGGATTAATCCTTAAAAAAGATTTCTCCATTCTAATTACGGGTACTCATCTAAAAGCAAATAGCATCAGAGAAATGCTGGTGATCTGTTAACAACTTCCTCTTAGAAGGTTACATTTCTTTAAAGATATGTCTGTTCATCTAGTATATACCCTCCTTTAAACTGGTGGAGAAAAACTGAAATTGTGGCTGATAAGGTTTTGAGCAGCATCACCACTAACATTTCCCTGAGAGAGAGTATCATGCTAAGGCACCAGGCTGAGTTTGGGTGAGTAGGTTGCTGTACCTTCAGAATCAGAGACTCTGGCTGGTCCACTCCCCTCTCTCCCTGGGCTACCTCTGAATTTCATTGTCAGAGGAAGGTCACTGGCCTTGCCATACCAGAATTCCCCTTAGAAAAAGAAGATCAAATGTGTGGGAGGGTATCTCCAGCTGGGTTACCCAACAAGCACAAATATTTGCTCCCTTGAAGCTCTACTTTGTTGTTGTAGACTTCAGAGCTCCTCAGAAACACTGGGCAGGAGTAACCAGAGACATTAGTCAGACTTTGAATTTGCTTTTTCTCCCCAAAATTCCATTAGTGACCATCATAATTCAAGCAAGTACATCTGTATTTTTGATTTATTTATACTTAACATGATATTGCATTACTTGTCAAGAGGGCAACATAATACTTCATCGTAAATGGATCGGCAAGAAAAATGTTTTTACAATGTCATGAATTGTTGATGGCTTCCTCTGTCAAAGCTGACATCTGGAAGTTTAATATAGCTGTATGTTGCCAACAGCATTTGCACTCCATAATGACCTTTTTTTCAATTTGAAAAGCAGTAGGCCATATTAAGATTAGCTACATCTGGTGCCCAAGGGAAAAAAATCCTAATTTGAAGAAAAAAGCAATGAATTTAAGGTGTCTGTTGTTGCCTGTGCAAAGAGTCTGCTTTGTTTTCTTTTAAAATGTGTGCATGATGTGTTAGTTGGCAGCTGTGGCAACAAGATGGAGGAAGATACTTGGCCAAACATCTGCTGATGATATAAATATGTTTTTATGCAATAGCACATGCAATACAATGCAATATACAATTCTGCACTGGAGTGGGTAGGTTGCATGTACTCTGTGAATGAAGAGGTGCAATTTCTCAGGTGAGCAAAATCAAGTAGTTCTTCCTGCCTCTGTGAGTAGATACAGTATAAGGAGAATCAATGCAGAAGAAGCAGATTTTATCAGCTGTTTCTGAGGAAAATCAGTTTCTAAAAGCAATATATTGAACTGGCTGACAGCATCCATCCAGCCCTTGGCTGTAGGTATTCACCTGATTAAACATACCTGCCTACAGCAGAGATATCTGTACTCGAGTAGCTTCTGCTTTCCTTTACAATCAAAGGAGATCAAGTCAGCTTGTTTACTGGGTTCAACTCTCCTCATCTTAAGGAGCTGTAGAAAATTTCTCCACATGACAGCAAAGAGTTGTTACCCAAATTTCTAGATATGTTTACCAGCTATAGAAACCCATATTGGTTTAAAAGTTGCTGGTCACAATGTTGATTTGTTTGCTCTTGCAGTTGTTGAGCTTGTTTTCAGAATTCAGAAGAAAATTAACTCTATCCCAGCTGATACCAGGACAAGAAGTGTTCAAAGCTGCAGAGTTTTCACACAGTACAGTGTAGAATTGAGCTCCCATCTCTCTGAAGCCTAATTCAGAGCCCGTCAACAAGGCTGGCTCTCCAGACAGCTCAGGAGAGGGAATATTCATCTGCTGGCTGAAGGGTTGGATACTGAACATAGCAGGATGAAATATCCTGGCTGGGCAAATGGATATTCTGGGGTTTTCAATGGCTTCTAAATACTTTTGTTTATCCACTTGAATTTTACTTTTAAGAAAATGAGGCAAAGAAATGCTCTATCCTTCCGACATTTTTCTCTTCTTCCTAAAGTATGTTTAAAAAAGGAAAAAGATATCTGACAGCAACTATACATTCATCCTAGTTTGTCTTAAAAGATCACTTCTTCCCTGAACCAGGAGAATTAAATGCATAAGCCCTTTCATAGCAAGATATGCTGGAGATTAAAGAAATAACTATCTTTCATAATTCACGTATAGCAGGAGTGAAAAATAATCTGTTATTATCTAGAGCAAAGAAAGTAATTTTTATCCAGACATGAATACTTAATCATCAGACCAAGTGATGTTGCCCATATTAATACAGACAAAATAAATCAGCCTTCAAGTCTACTGCAGCCCTTAAAATAAAAGGAATATAAATCATCTGTTTGCCATCATAAAAAAGATCTTTTAAAGAATGAGCATGCAGTGACTATCCCCCAAAATTAGAAAGGAGGATTAGTTTGATTATGATAGGGCAAATTAATTATACAAGTTTTGCTGATACCTGCTGGTCTGCCAGAACAACATGATAGAAGGACATTTTCGTGGGTTTGGGGGCATAGACAGGCTTGACTTTATTTTGTGTCTTTTATTCTTTTCAAAACAAAATGTCCTGGAGCGATGTGACAAAACATTATTTTCTGAGGTCTCCAAGTCCTGTTCAGTGCTATGGTTCATGTGGTAGCTCATCAGCATCAATCAAAGTAAAGGGTGTCCAGTAGTTTTAAAGTCAAGCCCAGATAAAAGATACCTTATTCTGGCACTCAGTGGTAAGTGTATAGGTCACCTCCTTCACCAGCAGACAGCCTGGGTGAGGGGATGGATTCAGCAGCCATGCAGGAGATGAATATGAATGTGTTCGTTTGTGGGGTTTTTACCAAAAGTTTATGTTCATATTATTCCACCTTACAGGATAGAGGGGATCAGGAATTCACTGGAAGGGGGATTTCATGGAATTGTTTTGCTTTGCTCCTGCTGTGAGTCATGCATCAGGAATATTAATGTCTTGGAAACGTTGTTCTTTAAATGCTTGTGAAACCAAAAGAAATCATAACTTGGTACCTGCTGTTCATGCACCCAAGTAGTCAAAAAAGTTAATATATATTCTTGGTGTATTTGTTCTCAAATTTGGACTTTGGGCTAGGGACAGATTGCAAGCTTCCCAAACATTTCATCCTGATACAGGCTGAGAGCCTCCACGGATGCTTTAATCATTTTCATATATAGAATGACTAAATATAATACATTGTTTTTCCCCTGTGTTCTTTGCCAGGCATAGTCCAATCAGACTGAAGAGTCTAACACAAGCCATCAGTGTATCTCTAATGCTTCATTTCAATCACATCTCACACTTATAATTTTCAGCAAACAGATCCAGCTATATCAGTAGAAGGTTTGGCTGCAGATCATGGTGACACACAGACATGCACACACCCAGCAGAGGTGTGTATGAAGCTTAAATCCATTGCATGTTCTGTCCAACCGTTCCTAGAAAAAACAAATATATAAAGTTAACTTTATGGGAGGAGATTGAGAGCTCTCTAGAAAGGGAATAGAGCTACCACATTTATAGTGAAGGCTGTAGTGTAACTTCTAAAAAAGTAACAACCTCAGTGTAGAGCTTCCTTCATTTATTTTAGTGTATCTTGATCATGATGAAGAGAGATAAAAATTCATGAGAATGTGAAATATTTAATGCATGTCCACTCACTCCTCTGCTGAGGGCCACAGATAAGACACTGCTAAATTTGTACCTGCCTTTGTAAAACTCATTTTATCTGTGTTCATAAAGTACCTGCAACAGTGCTTCCTTGTAATGGAGTGGTTCCTCTTAATAAACAAGAGTCTGACAGGACCAGGCAATGCTGGGAAAACAGAGACAGCCCAGTGATCAAGGTTTCTGGCTGGACAGGAGGAAACATTTCTCTTGAGTACATGCCATGGATGGAAAGTCAATAGATTAATAAAACAACACAATAGTGAAGATGAATCCTACACAATATTCTCACTTGATGTAGAATACTTCTAGTCAAAGTATGAGAGCAAATGACCAAAATATCAGAAAAATTGTAATGATTTTAATCAGGCAAATGTTGCCACATGGATAAGATCCAGTGTGAATTAATGTTTGTGTATGAAATCATTCATATCATACTATCTATTTTATGCTTACACTAGTTAAAATTAATACTTCTGCAGTATTTTGATAATGTGCAATAAAATAATGGGTTCACAGAGCACAATGGAGCGGAGTTTTTTAAGGTAATCTGCGAGTTTAAACATATTTATAGTAGTAAAAATCCAAACACAGCCTACAAGCATGCAAAAATAAGAGTGAAGAACTTAATGCATGAAGGTTATTTTTTCTCCCAGTATCTAAACTAAGCTTGCAATGCCTACATATGCTTGGAAAAAAATAGATGCCATTAGAAAAGAGAGAAGAAACATTAAAGAAAAATAGGTAGCCAAGGAAGAGCTAATACCACAAATAATTTCACTATTAAACCTCAAAATATTTGTACCTTAAGTATTATTTCATTACATTGAAAGGTTCATCATCAAGAGACCAAGGGGGCAGTTTGAAGGCCTTCTGCTGCTGAAAGAGAAATCTGGTACAGTTTAACTTCACAGAGTTTGTTCTTAGTTATTTTTAAGAGATTAGTTAGAAACACTCCTGTTACAGTCTTTGGGGAATTTTAGCAGAGTGGAACCAAAGACTTGCTTAAAGGAATTCACTAACTTCAGAAGAGCTCAGCGGATAACAAGGACTCAGGGGTTAGACCTTTGCCCTGTAAGAAAAGGAAGAATATTTGGGATCAACTTGCCTGCTTAGCAAAAATGTGCCTGGGACACTTCCTCCTCAGGAAAGGAAAGGAAAGGAGAGTGTGACCTCTGCCCATATACTTCTTAATGTTTTGTGTTTCCTTAAATTATCCTTCAACTTTGTTGAAAAATATGTATATTTATAATATTTATTATAAATATAATAGCGTAACATTTATATATAAATACTGTCCTCACAGTCCTTTCTCACCCTTCAACTCCTACATCTCTGCTTCAGGAGTACATTTATTTTTTATCACTGTAAGCATAAGATTTGACTTCTAGATCCAAAGAGATTATTATTTTCTAGCTCTCAACAAAACTGTGAGTACTAAACCTTGTTCTGCCTTTGAAAAAAAAAAACCCTGCACAGTTTATTTTTTTCTTATGTTTTTGTAAGAAAGTTGTGCATTTNTTATGTATTTGTAAGAAAGTTGTGCGTCTATAAGAAAATAGGAAAGAAACTGGAAAAGAAACTTGTTTCCACTGGGAGCTACTTAATTTACAGAAACATTGATTTCTTAATGAAGGGGATTTTTTTGTTTCTTTAATTCTGCCTTCTGAATTTACAAAGAAAATAAGTGGTGATTTTTGATTTGTTTTCTTTGTGGGGAGGGCTGACTGGGTCTTTGTTTGGTTTTGGTGGTGTTGTTTTTTGTTTGGGTTTTTTTTGGGGGGGGGAGGGAGGTGTGATAGTTGCTCTTGTTTTGTTACTGTTCTTCCAGAGGTTGTAATTCAATTCACACATTGGAATGGAATGGAATGGAATGGAATGGAATAGAATAGAATAGAATAGAATAGAATAGAATAGAATAGAATAGAATAGAATAGAATAGAATAGAATAGAATAGAATAGAATAGAATAGAATAGAATATTTCAGTTGGAAGGGACTTAAAAGAATGATCTAGTCCAACTGCCTGACCCCTTCAGGGCATCATCATGGCTAAGTTCAAACATATTATTAAGGGCATTGTCTAAACGTCTCTTGAACACTGATGGACTCAAGACATCAACCACTTCTCCAAGAAGCCTGTTCCAATCATCCAGGGACTTTGAGTATTCTGATTACTTCACCTGTATCTTTTAACTTCACCTAAAACTGAAGAAATTATGGAAAGTTACAACAGGAAAAACGAAACTGTGACACAAAACCATCTTTTGAAGATCCCATGAGAGGCATATATCACTTGTATATCATGACAAAATACTCAGTAGGTTCTCCCAGATACAGAGTGACACTCTGATGTCACAGTTTTAAAGAAAATGCCCAAGAATAGCCCAAAAATAAGAAACAGTCTTTTCACATGATCTCCTCAGATGTTTGTTCAATAGCAAAGGCTTTCAGTAGATAAAACAAGAAAAAGATTTGTTTCCTTAATTGGGGAAAGGAAGAGATGGAAAGGGAAGAGGCAGAGCCCTCTGAGGAAAGCTGCTGTGCCATGAGCCTTCCTGCTGTTGATCCAGGCTGGAAGAATCCCTGCTCCAGCCTATAACTAAAGTCTCACACACCAGCGTAACCCCAAATGCCCCAGAGTCTGAGGGCATTACAAAGTGCAAGTTAAGGAAGACTGCAGAGTGGGGCTGGGGGTTGTTTCTGGTTTTATACCAAAGTTAAGGAAAGTTCCTGTAGAATCCTAAAATACAGGGGGCAATAAGGTGGAATAAAATCATTCTTCCCACATTTTCATCCACTTCCAGCTCAAGAGAGAAATAAAACTACTGAGCATCTGCCATCAGAGAGAACTCTTCCATTAAATATCCCTGGCAAGCTCACTGTCCTGGTGGTTCTAGGAATATATCCAGAAGAAAAATGGCCTTGTGTGTGCATCCTGTGAAACCAAATGTCACAGTGAAACCTTGGATCAGTACATTTTTCAGGTAATACTGAGCTCATTCTTACTAGCTAAGGAAATCTGACTGTCTCCAAGCCTGCTAGGGTCTATGCTGCTGTTCTTTCCAGGGATCATGCTGACATCCCTCCCACAGTTTGCTTAGAAAGCAGATGAAATCTTTGTCACAAACCACAACACCTGCCATAGCTCCCTACCTAAAAATAAAATCTGAACCTTGTAGCTCATCTTTTTCTTCTCCCTTTTGTTTTATACATCTGGGGATGACATCAGTGATTCAGACTATTTGACTGTTTTACTGGAGCTTGCCAAAAATCTGGCTTCTCACATCTTTTCTAAAAAGAAATAATACTCAGAGATTTTGGTGAAATAAACAGGCTGGAGTCTCAGGCACACAGCACTGCACATTACATAGTGGCAGGGAGAAGAAAGGAGAGGATAAATAGGCAGGAAGGGCTTTTGTGAAGAATAAAGAGTGAGATGGATAACTGATCTCATAGAGATCCAGACGAAGAAATCATGTTAGTTACATGAGAGAAAAAAAAGAAAGAAAAATAACTATTACTTCTTCAAAATGGTAAATTCCTATGTTTTTACTGTATTTGTCTCCTCTCTCCAAACAGGACACACTGGTGTAATAGAAAGCAGGAATCCAAAATTAATAGAGCAAGAAGGTATTTTCATATCTATCCACCATGACAAATTAACAGACTTACAAACAACTAAAAAAAAACCCAGAAAATAAAAGCTTAACTATAGAAGGTCTTCTCCATCTGTACAGTACAGACATCAGATTCTGATTAACTGTGATACAGAACTAATCTTTTCAATTAATGCAAATGAGCTGCACTTTTATGTAGACTGTTACCAGAGGGCATTCAATGATATTTTTATTCACTACATTTGACCTTAAAAATGTTTTGTAGTCATCAAGGATACAATTTTTCACACAGTGGGGATGTAGGAACAGCTAATTAAGTGGTGTTTAATGACATTTGTTCCTTAAAGGAGGGCTGATTAAATGTAGCATGTAATTTTTTACCAAATCAAGCAATTCAGCCAATTTCCACATGTGCTTAATAAGCTAGGCCTTAATAATTGCATATCTTGCATAGATGCACCAGTCACAAAGGTTTGTGGGCTGCTAAATATAATGTTACTTATTTGCAAGCCTTAGTAGGTTAGAATGCAGATTTCTGATTTCTTACTCCAACTGTATTACTTTTTGAGAATAAAGGGAATTTTGTCAGTTCTAGTAAGTGGAATACATTCTGGATTCACTTGTGAGCAGTTACTGCAAAGAACCCAAGAAAGGATTTCTCAAATGCAGAGTTTTCTGAGCTCTTTCTTTGGCAATTTTAAGCCACCCATTGGAAGCAAAACCCTAGCTTGCCGTGGCTTTGAGCTCTGACCAGCACGGCACCCTGGTTTTGAAAATCAACCTGTCTGCATGCCAGCAGAGCATATATGGTCTGAGAGAAGCTCTAGAAGGTATCTGGGGTGAGTGAGCAGCTGAGTGAGCTCAATCACTAGGAAAGCTGGAAGAGATGGAACAGGTAGCTTTTTTCCCACTGAAAATCAAGCACATTGTACTCACCACATTTAGAGAAGGCTGAGGGGTGCCCTCACAACCATCTGCATCTCCCTCAAGGGAGGCAGTGGAATGGGGAGTGCTGATCTCCTGTCCCTGGTAACCAGAGATAAGATATGAGGAAATGAGATGAAGCTGCATCAGGGGAAGTTCAGACTGACATTGGGAAGAGGTTATTCACTGAGATCAGTCAGTGGGTCCCCAGGGAACTGGTCATGGCACCAAGCCTGTCAGAATTCAAGGAGTGCCTGGACAATATTTTAGTCATATGGTTTTGGTTTAGGTAGCCCTGTAAGGAGCAGGGTGTTGTACTCAATAACCCCTATGGATCCCTTCCAACTCAAGATGCGATTGTATAATTCTGTGATCTTCCCTTCTATACTGTAGTGACTGAAGTTCAATTGATGTAGGTGAAACAACTAAATACAAAATTTTTCTGGCTGAAAACCATATCCAATGTCAAAATACTTCACTGATTCTCAAAAGTTGCAAATATACACCCTTTGTATAAAAGCAATACAAAACATTCCTCTCCAACAAAATAGTCAGGATTCAAAGAGATGTGACTCAATTGTACAGGAACGAGTCTCCAATATTTCAAATGGAAAGTATCTGCAATCCTCCTACAGCATGATAGTTATAGGTCAGGGATAATGATACATAAATAAAATACTTAGCATGTTCATAATCAAAATGTTACTGCTTTACAAAAACGTTAATTTTACTGTTATAATTACAAGCACTCTAATTACACTGTAACAGCCATCAGGGGTCATCTCCCAGTTTCATCCACCATCCGGCAGAGGCACTTCTGCCAACTGCAGGAACGTATATGCATGTGTGTTTGGAAAAATAATGATAGTTTTCACCTACTTTCAACGCTCTTTCCAAATTGTTATGGGTCTCCAATGGTATGAGGAGCTCCAGTGAGTGGCACAGATTCAGGAGAATCATGACAGGAACCTGGCTGCATTACATGCACAGCCTTAGTTCTCATTTTAGCTCTCTTGTAGTGATGATAAATGCACATTAAGCATTATAATCTTGTAAAAATAAACTGTGCAGGTCAAAACAGTATTTATCAAAGATTTATTTCCATGATGACCATTTTGAGATGATATAGCATCCCTGGCCTTCCCTAGTCATTGGGAAGGATGGTCTGTGTTAGTGTTCCATGTGTTTGGTGGGGGCCAACAACCACAATAAAACATAATTCCTGCCTGTCTGTAGCAGTTCTGGCACTGTGTTATCAGACTCTGATGCCTTGCAATACTTTAAGATGTGCACTACATTCCAAATAAACGTTGTGAAACCAGAAAGAAGTATTTCTTATTAGAAGTTTCAGTCTTTATTAAAAAAAAAAAAAATATTTAAAGCAAACAATTGAGGAGCATGCTTTAAGATCTTTGTAATGAGAGATATCAAATAACAATCATTAATACCAAGTAATATTTGCATTTCAAATCTTTTCAGGACGATGAAACTCACCTTGCACCACAGATTCTCAATAGCCAATTAAAGATGATGTAAATTGACTCCACTGTCAGTATTTTCTGACTTTGCTGCCTAAAGTCATTCCCAGAGGTGTTCCTTTTTTTTTTACTTTTCTTTTTCAGTATTCCAAATTTAAATCAATCCAGCACTAATTTTCTTCCTTCTTCCTCTTGAGAGATTCAAATTTTCAGCCTCATTTTTTTTTCCTGTGAGCACCTTCTCACCAATCTTTTTCTGAAATGTCAAGGGCAGAGGACCCAATATCTGTAAAAATTTTCAGTGACTTGAACTCATTTCTTCTTCATCATTGTGACGTCCCACCTTTAAGGGGAAGGGAGCATCCAAAATGTGTAGATGCTTGTGGTCAAAAGGAACGACAAAAGTCAGAGGGTTTACAAAAACTCACAAAATTTTATTAGTAAATGACACACTTGGCATGGAAATTGGTAAAAGTTATATAAGCGCTCACCNGAAGGAAGGAAGGAAAATAAAAGAAAAAAAAAGAAAAGAGAGAGCAAGAAAAAAAAATCAGTCCAACTGATAGAATGTCCCAGATCCTGAGGCACACAGCTGGGCTTGATGGAATTACCTTTTTACATATAGGTTTTTGCCACCCTGAAGATAGATTTCTCACTTTCTATACAAATTAATTATGCACAGTCTACTCCTTCAGACGTTCTGGAAATGGTTGGAGGCATCGGGGACCTTGGGTGGTCTTGTTCCCCCTACATTCCATGCCCACTTCCTGTGCTTGCACTGGACTCTGTTGTGCTTATCTCCAGGAACAACAACCATGTTTGTCCTGGAAAAGTGCTGCCCTACCTCTGTATGGCCCCTTCTCCAGACACATCTTCTTCTTTCCCCCAGTGGGTTATTACCAACAGTCCTTGGTAATTACCAACAACTCTTGTCTGTTATGAGCAGCACTCCTTGGTTGGCTCCACAGCCATCCAGCTATTGGTGTTTGAGCCATACACATTAAACCCTTGTCTTCTGGGATTCTCCAACCATTATAACAAAGTCTTCAGTTTCCAATGCACTGACAGCATTTCACAGTTTGAAAAAAAAAAATAACCATTTTAGTAAAAGGCTTGGTGGAACTAGACTCATTTTGGCTGCTGACCTGGCTGACACTAAAGGTTAAGGTGCCAACTCATCAGCAGAAGTGGCCAGTCAATGCCAGACTCAGCATTTCTGAGAACTTGAGCATCAATGACCATTGACTGCCAACAGCTGATCACAAGGACCTGCTTTATAGACGTGCTGAGCCTGGGTCTTCACAACTCTGCCATATGAGTGACAAAAGAACAAATCAGAAATGTCCATACTATTGGCAGTTGCAAGTGCCAGCTATTCCAGTTCATTTCTCATTTTATTCCTGGTAGCAAATGCAGCCACCACACTTCCACCCTTGCTGATAGCTAGCTCTGGATTAGAGATAATAGTTTAGGCAATGGTCAAGGAATTTTGGCCACCAAACGCTCCTGTATTTCCTATGATGTTTCTTTTTTCCTCCTTTACATTCTCAATTTTGAAAAGTTTTTGAAAAGGTTTTGGGTTTGGGATTTTTTGTGAGTTTTGTTTGTTTGAGGTTTTTGTTGTTGTAGTTGTTGTTTTGTTTGTTGTGTTTTTTAAATGAAAACTTCCTTATGATTTTGTCCCCTCACAACTTTGCAAACTAATATATTTTTGTCTTTCTGTGTCTCAGCTGGATACACAGTATAGTAGTAAAATAGGAGCATTTTCCTCTGGCTGACTGGAATTTATTTCTTGTAGCCATTAAGCATCTACATATTTCTATACTTCAAATATCTATCAGAGAAAAGGAAAATGACAGAGCCAAAGGGAAGGAAAGCTATAATTAT
Organism: Pachycephala philippinensis; assembly: GCA_013397055.1. NCBI lineage: Eukaryota > Metazoa > Chordata > Aves > Passeriformes > Pachycephala > Pachycephala philippinensis. Next base: position 377,556 of record VWZT01005663.1, on the reverse strand, counting down.
AACCAGAGAAGGCAGAGATGAGAGACCTTGATGATCAGCTAGTGTATCTCCCTTTAAAGAAAACTTTACTTTTCACAGTATGTTTTCCTCCAGATCTGTCCAGTCTCGTCTATAAAATATTTTAAGCAATAGCTTTTCTATCACATTTCTTCTAAGATTATTCCACAATAGATTTCATGGCTGGGAACTAAGCTCTAATATACAGACTAAATGTATTCAGAATTGTAGAATCACTTAGGTTGGAAAACACCTCTAAGATAATTGGGTCCAGCTGTCAACCCAGCACCAGTGTGTTCACCACTAAACTGGATCCCCAAGTGCCACATCCACAGGTCTTTTTAATGGATTTATATAAACTTTCCTCATGTACTCTTCATATGAAGTGATAAGATACTTCTAATAGTTGAGTTCCTCCTGAGGTGTGGGGAAATTCCCTCTATTACTACTTTGGTTTTTATTTACTCCCTGAGTATTTTCTCTTTAAGGGGATGTAGGCTTTCAGTTGTTTTTTTCCATTTGTTGCCGTTGTTTGCTTTACCCCATCAATGCAATCAGCATAGTTAAATCAAAGTTACATGCCACTGAAATTTCATTTGGTACATTTCTTTAAGATTTGTGTCATTTTGACCTGCAATTAAGGCGTGGGTTCAGCATTCTTTAAACCTTATTTATTGCCTCATACTGAGTAACACATGTGAGATTCAGTTTGTAAAATGAGTGGAAGATACTTCTATTTTGGCCTGTTTATGCTGTGAGGTCTCCAGGGAAAATTTGAGAAATAGTCAAGAAAAAACCACATGGTGAGAAATTATCAAAAGATTAAAATAATCGCAGTCATGCTATGATTAATTCTGACACACTATTTTCTTTGGCAAGACGTGCATATTGCTTCGAGTAGAAAACTTACTAGTTAATTGAATTCAGACACAATGAGAATGTTTCCTGTCCTGATACTTTTATCTTTGTTTTGAGTTTCTTGCCATTGCTTGTGACAGCTATTGTCTTACAATCCCATAAACACTATCAAAACATTTTGGTAATTCATCAGAAAATTCTAAGTATACCCAGTTGTGCAAATCATATTTCTAAACAACTGATTTATGTCTTTGTATAGTGGTCCCCATATTTAGTGGTGCCCAAGCAACATTAGAACCTGCCTGCAGTATTTGAAGCCTGGGATCTCAAATTATCATTGTTCAGTCTCAGATCAGAAGTAACTATTTTTGGTATAATAATAAAGAACTCTATGTGTGAAAGCCAGAGATCACTTTTTAAGGCAGAGTATGTTCTCCAGCCAGAGAAACTATTTAACTGATTCGCTCCACTTGTACAGAGGATTTAATGAAAAAACATGAAGTCCTGAGATTAACTAGGTTTGAGGGTTTTTTTAATAAAATTAATTTGATTGATTCAACAGAAAGTTGCAAATTTAGTAATACGCTAGCTTTGGAATAATGAAAAATATTTGACTACAAATAGGTTAAATTTTAATAAAAGCAAAGGACAAATACAAATTGATTTGTTTTATGATATAGATTTCAATCCACTGCAAATGAATTCAATTAAAAAAAAAAAACCCTTGACTTGTGCAGTTTTAAATAAATTGATTTTTTTTTTTGTGTTCCACTTAAATCAACAGACCACAGATTCAGTTAGGTTTTTGCCTAGTTTCAATGTCAATGCTGGAGCTAGTAAAACTCTGCAAGGCCAAATACCACCAATCTTTTTTTTTCTTCCATTCGTGAGGAAAATACATTAAGTGGCAGCAGTAATGACCTCATCTCACCTTAACAGTAGGCGTTCAGTGTGATTTTTTCTTATACACTCTACACAGTGCATTTCTCATTCAGTCAGTGTAGGGAGTAGAACTCATGTGATTAAACACACGTGTGCATTTGAGCTAGAAAATCAACATGTCAGTTAACATGTGTTATAAAACACAGGATTCGCAAGCCTGAATTAAGAAAGCTTTCTGAACCACTTTTGTGACTGCAGCTCAGGTTCCTCCCACACAGAAGGAATGGAGTTCACATTATTTCTTTCAAATACACCAGTTCTTAGATTCATTTCTTGTACTTTCTGTGAACCTTGCCTAGCAAAGGATACTTTCTTCCATAACTGGAAGTTTTTATAAACAAGAATATTTCCCTTTTTGCTTTCCTTTTCCTCAAACATCAGACTTTTTTACTGATAAGAGAATTTCCCCATAAGCAGAAAGGTGTGACATCACTGGGACCAGCTGAACTTTGGAATTGCACAGGCAGCTTTCTTTTCCAACAGGTGCCCAAGCAGGATAACTTGGCTTCATGGTGCTGTTTCAGCACTAACTTCATTGGCAGTAGCTGCAAACATTTTCAGGATAGGAAACAGGTGTTTCAACATGCTTCGCTGGGCAGAATGAAGAACAATTCCCTCCCTGGTGTCAGTGTACATGATATATTCAATGATTGCTGCTTTCTGATCAAGAATACGTGCACTCATGTAGTAGAGAGCAATCCATCTGGTTTTGTAATCAGGAATGAGTTGCTGAAATAGAAAGTCATTACTTTGGCAGGGAGGAGGGGAGTAGTGTCTGGCAACTGGCTGAGCATGTTTTGCTTAACTTTAAAACCAGCTGAACACTGGAAATACGGCTAGAAGATATGAGAGTTGGGGTTTTTTTTCATATAGGGGAAGCATATGTAAGTGGGAAGAAAAAAGTAGTTGAAAGATGAAAAGTCTAATTAAATTGAATAAAAAAAAATCTTATAAGAATCAAGTTCTTACCCAGAGTCTGTTCCAGAGGGAATTTAGTGGTGCTGACTAATGTCATCTGAGGGTTTAATTATCTGGATAGCATCAGAGTGTAGTTTGGGTTGGAAGGGAACATTAAAGGTCATCTAGTCAAGCCCCACTGCAATGAGCAGGGACATCTGCAACTAGATCAGGCTTTCAGACCTAGCTTGACCTTGAATGTTTCCAGGGATGGGGTCCATCTCTGGGCAATCTGTGCCAGTGTCTCACCATGCTCGTTGTAAAAAATGTCTTCCTCGTATCTAGTCTGAGTCTACCTTCTTTTAGTTTAGAACTGTTACCCCTCTCCCTATCACAACAGGCCCCAATAAAAAGGTTGTCCCCATCTTTCTTAAAACCACTTTTCAAGTACCCAAAGTCTGCAAAGAGTTCTACCTGGAGTCTTCTCTTCTCCAAGCTGAACAACCCCAACTCACTCAGTCTGTCTTCATAGCAGGAGTGCTCCAGCCCTCTGATAATTTTGTGGGCCTGCTCTGGACTCAGGTCCATGTTTTTCCTGTGCTGAGGATCCCAGAGCTGGATGCACTGCTCCAGCTGGAGTCTTATGAGAGAGAAGTAGACAGGCAGAATCACCTCCCTCAACCTGCTGGCCAAGCCTCCTTTGATGCAGCCCAGAAAACAATTGCCTTTTTGGGCTGCAAGTGCATGTTACTGTCATGTCCAGCCTTCCACCCCCTCGTACTCACAAGTCCTTCTCAGCGGAGCTGCTCTCAATTCCTTCATTCCCCAGCTGGTATATGGCAGCAGCTCCAGGTGTATATTGCCCCAACCCAAGTACAGGATGTTACTCTTGTCCTTGTTGAGCCTCATGAGGTTCACATGGACACACTTTCCAAGCTTGTGCAGGTCTCTCTGGATGTCCTTTCCTTCCAGCATGACACAGTTTGGTGTCATCAGCAAACATGCTGAGGGTGACCTCAGTCGCACTGTCCATGTCTTTGATGAAGCTGTTGAACAGAACTGGTTAAAACCCCATATTTATAATCCTGCTATCATTAGCAGTCACACTACAAAGTCTGCATTACCCTTACTTTACTGGAAATACCCAATTTCCCCTTTGAAATATAGAAAAATATTTAAGCTGCTGTCTTGCACCAGCTGTTGGCAAGCACTGCCCTCCCTAAGGGTGATCACAGTGCACAGTGTAACACCTGCATTACCTAGGAAAGCTCAAAATTGGCTTTTGATGAAGAGAAGGGGAGAATGATTTTGTGATGAATGGCATTTAGCACAATGCCATGGTTGTGGCCATGGGAAAGTGGCTCAGGAGTCAGAACTCATGTTTGCACCTAAGGAACACAGAAAATAACTTCCCAGGATAGTTACTTTTATGTGCTAGAAGCAGGTGTGACTTAAAGGACGTTATGTTCTTTCTTCTAATAAATGGGTAAAAGTGCTCTTTTACTTATTTTTGCTCAAGAATTAAACTAAAAATCAGTACCCCACCATTGTGAATTCAACCCAGTGGTAGCGTATCATAAATCACTGTGATTATTTTGTGCTCTGTGTCTGTATTCCTCTATGAAATGTACCTTTGTGTAACAGCAAATTTGGCATCCTAGACCTAAAAATTCTTTGTGCCTTCTGTTTTTCCATTATTTTCTTTCATACGGACAGATAAAGAGGCAATCATAGAGGAACTATGGAGTGTACCCTGCAGAAGGAGGAAAAATACAAAGTAAAGTAACAATCAGTTGCAGCAAACTCACTTTATTTTTTTTTTTATTCACTGAAGAAGATATTATTAAGAAAATGCGAATATATTGAGATAAGTTATTTAAAAGGACACAGAGCAGTTTCATGGTTTTTTTTCTGGTTCAAAATACCATAGTGAATGCTTGAAGGATATAATTTTAAACTTACATCCTGGATCAAAGTTGAAAATGTATAAAATTCAGTGCATTAATTTGAGAAAGTTAAAAAAAAAAATGGACAAGGGAAATAACATCAAATTTCGTAGCTTAATAGTCTCTTCCTTCATGTGGAAAAAACCCAAAAAGCTACTATGCTTATTTAGTACAGAAACATGACTGCTAGGAATTTGAATGCACTTACCAACACATCCTTAATCTGAGTGCATTTGGGAATTGTGAGCTCTTACAGATTCAAGGATGATTGGGAAATTGTCAGACTAGTATTCCTGATATTTTAGTACTACCTCTCAGAAAAAGAAAACTGACTGATGGTAAGTAATTTTGCATGAGGAGAAGACTAGATGAGTTATCCCATTGAGGGGTTGTCAGTTTGATATATCCTCAACAACAGTAAAAAATTTTCCAAACCCTACAAAATATGTTGCATAGACCACCCTTGTTCCTGTGATTGAGATTATTTAGACAGGGAAAACCCAGAAGCCTACCCTGTGAAATTCATTCCTAAACCAAATAAATTTAAGGTCATGCTCAAAAACCCAACACATTAATGTTAGTGGGGAAACTTCCATCACTCAGTCAAAATTCCCACATCAGGGAATTGCTTGGAAAGTTGAAGATTTTAATATGGCATTCAAAAGTCCTGATGCTATGAGTTCATGAGCACTCAGAATGCTCCTTTGGCAAATCCATGGTTAATCCAAAGCTCAGATACAGTGAACAGATTCTGTTCCCCTCAGTAAAAAGGTGTATTAAAAGGGGAAAAGAATCAGGGAAGGCAGCACATATGATCAGAGGCATGGAAGAGCTCTTGCTACCAAGAAAAAACAGCAAAACTTCTTATGAGAGGTTGTTTAAAGGAGATGTGACAGGTCTGCAGAGTCATGAGGGGCATGAAGCAAATGGACAGGGAGCCACTTTTACTGTGTCTTCAATGTAAGATCTAAAGGCAATCAAATGAGTGAGAACCCAGTTCAAAATGGAAAAAAGGAGGATTTAGTTCTTCACACTACAGGTTGTAGATCTGTTTAACTCCTTGAGAAATGATCTCAGCGGATGCAAGACAGTTTCACAGGTTTAAAGGAAGACAGGAAAAATAGTATCAATTACTGATTATTATATAGGCTTAAATAGAGGCACCACAATTGCTCTGCTCATATTTGCATCTATACACTCACTTTCAGCTGTGGTTGAACACAAAATGGAGGACTAAATTGGTAGATTTCTGAAGCAGTACAGCCACTTTTTATGTCTGTTTTGAGGTTAGAAAGAACAAGTCTGTTCTTTAAAACTTTAATTAATTATTTTATGCCATTCTTAGAATAAAACAAGTAATTCCTCCTTGGTTTTACAAAATCTTCCAGAAATGTCACAGGTTTATTTTTTGCTTCTATTTCTCAGCCAAGTAAACTGCCTTTACAGGAAGAGAAATATTTCATTTTATTGTCCAGGATTTTATTGTAGAATTAGTTTGGTGAGTGGAATCCATTTTGTTACACAGATAATAGGAAAAGACTTCAGATGAAAAATTTTATCGGAGTTGCAGAGAACAGAGATACCCATGATGTCATTTGTGGCTATACAATTTCTTTCCCATCAGCTTGTCAGCCCATATTAATGTTTGCTTTTGTCAGTATGGAACTTGTTAAATATGGCAGGAAACTTGGGAGAGTAATATGTGCTGCAATTTATTCTCATCCCATTGCAGTCTGCAGTCAGAGTGACTTTATCCTTACACATCAGATTTTGTTGGGGAAGAAAGATGTTGGGATTTTGTTTTTCCCCATTAAGTGAATGCAGAAGAATCTAATAAGACTTGCATTGTTCCTTGCAAAATAATAAAAGCATAAATGAGATGTGTCAGACAGATCCCATTGTATATTCATGCAGACATCTACAGCTATTCTGGTGCATTGCTAAAGAAAACAACCCTGCATTGTTTACAGTATATTTTTTTTATTGATGTAAATGAGCAATTGAAACTAAATTACTGAGACGTGCTTTCTCCCTATTGCAGTTTGACTCACCCATATGTTCCAAAAAGGAGGTTTCTTCTACTCAGACAAAAAACCTCACAGAGGAATAATTGATGAGATATGAATCACTCAATTTCTCTGAAAGAAAGGGGATTGGTTTTATAGTCTTGCATCTTCTGGTCCTTCCTCACCTTTAATGACATTCGCATGGTGCCAGCTGGAATAAGTGTCATGAGATGTAGGAAGTCTGAAATAATCAAAGCCTCTTTTTTAGAAGAATACAGAATCTTAGAAGGAGAAAGCCTATAAACATATGGTGTTTAGACAGGTGCTCTGTAAAATACAGCTTTCCTCAGGTGAAGCTGCTGTCAATGCTTTTAATCAAAAGACTACAAAATAGCATATTGTTGGTCCTTTTTCTTTCCCCTTTCTCTCCCTTGTGTTGCTTTTTCCCCCCTTCTTTTATGAAAAATAATAGTCAGTCCACCTTTTGTGTTTCCATGTGTGGGGTTTTTTTTCACAAAATAAAGGAAGAAAGCAGGGGGAAACGATAAATTATTCTAAAAGCCATCTAAGAAGTGTAAGAAAATTATGAGGGCAAAGAAGATACAACTCCTTACTGACCAGGGAAGAGAATACAAATGACTTGATCTTTCACTCACTAACAGCCCCCCAGAGCTCTCATCAGCTTATTTTGAGGTGGCTGAGCAGCATCATGGACTTGCTGGGAGTAAGATCTGTTGAATATTAAAGGAATATAAGTCTTGTTTTTGGTTTGCACTTTACAGGTGTATGGTGTGTGTGTGTGTCTGTATGTACAGACAAACACACGGGTCTGCCTCACTACAGAGATTTCATTGTCATTACTGGGACATCAGTCATTCTCCTCTTCATTTACTACTAAATTACTACTGAATTCTATCAAATGTATGCCCCAGAAATCCTGAAGGGTGCCTTCCTGCTCTCTTAGTTGAGTCTAAGATTTGAAGTGTCCCTAAAATTTCACTGTAGAGATGCTTTTCATGGAATGCAGGTTCTGAGGAAAATGTCCCTAAAAAACAGACAAAAAGTGAGAGTGCAAGTCTCCTCCAGATTGATTCAGCTGAACTTAGGTTTCTGTCTGCAATGCCTACATTGGTGCTAGATATCCAAGCTCCTGTTAGGCATCAGGGCAGTCTAGGGTTGCACATACATATGTGGCACTATCTAAATCTCTGTAGATCATTCAAGGCATCCCCATGCAGATGACAACTGGGAAAAATTGTGTGCCAGAGACCCAGAGCATTTTGCAGACACATCTGGAGATGAGGGAGGATGGCCTAAAGCTTTGCTACTGAGTCAAACCTGTACTCAGTACAGCCCTGACTGCAACTCAACTCATCTGAAATAAGTCCTACTGCCTGGTCATCTGAAAGATGGGCTGCATTTGGGTCTCTGCTGAGCGCAGTGAGAGCAGGCAGTCCTAGACAGACTGTGCAGAACTGGATACACCAGTGCCAAATTCAGTTGTCGTACTCTGAAAATAGATCCAACTCTAGAGGCACAATTTAGCTGCAGAGATGTAGGTGTCTACTGCTATGTGAAACATCCTTGCTTAACCTCCTCTGCCTTTAGGTATTGGTCTTCTCTAGATCCATGTCTCCGGTGTCCAAGCCCAGGTGCCTGTGTGGGAAGAGGCCAGGACCTGTCCTGTGCTGGACACAGCATCTTCAGCCAGCTCCAACAACCCCACTTCAGGCCACAGCTCAGTCCAAAACTAAGTTTTCCCTCCAGTCTGGATCTGATTGATATCTGGAAGCACCCCATTCTATTAAAATGTCCAGTTTCAACGCTCTAGTTCCTCAGAGACTTAACATCCTGCTTGCACCTGCAGGTGTCTCAATCCTGCCATTTTCCTCTTAAATATGCATTTTTGAAACTATCCTCAAAAGAAATCTACTAATCTATAATTTTCAGTGATAGTTTGAGTACTAACACCAAGCACAAGATGCATGAGAAGCTGCCAATTTATTTTGAAACAAGGATGGGGAGATGTAGTGTCCTGTAGCAAGATGAAATCCTGATGCTTGAAACAGTCAGTCAATCTTTTCAGACTGCTGCCTCTGCAGATAAGATCTGCTTTATTTTTGTTGTATTATAGCTAAGTGATTACGGCTTCATTTCCAGCTGGATCTTTAGCCACTGGTGCTATGCAAGTAATAAACTATTTCTCTCTCTCTCTCTCTCCATCCTTCTCTTTTTTTAACTTTTCTCCTCTTTTTCACTTTCTTTTTTCTTTTTTTTACTCTTTTTTTTCCTTTTTTTTTTCTTTTAACCTTTTTAATATTTTTCACAGTAGCAGGGTTTCCATCAGCTATCCAAAATAATCAGCATATAGAAGTCCCATGCTGTTAATCAGCTGTTTCTGAATGTGTATCTTCCTCTATTTCGCTTCCTTAATTGAGAATTTACCCTCTGACAGAGCTTTCCACGTTTCCTCTGAATTTGATTTGTCTGTCAGAAGCGGAGAGAAGAAAATCTCATCCGATTTTAAACTGGGTGTTTTGAGCAAGTGGAAGGGGGAGCAGGGAGCAGTTGATGCCGGCGTGCACAGCAGTGCTGGGATGTTACCAAGCAACGAGACAGAGATGTGTCACAGGGGCAGGGGAGATGGGGAAGATGAACAAAAGTGTGGACAGAGGATTCGAGAAGATGAAGGGATGCGTTGCTATTGCCTGACCTCTTCCTTATTTCTAATCTTGAGCTGCAATGGTGCCCGTAAATACAGGCTGTGTAAAGCATCCCAATTTGTTTACGTGGGCCCTTGGAGGCAGCAGGGATGGAGAAAGCCTGGAAAGAGATCTGGGCATCAAAGGATTGTCCTGTCAGGGGTCCACTGTGTAAGCGAAAGGGCACAAATTGTGCATGTGAGCACAAAGAGTGTTTGTCACTGGCAGAGAGGGAGTCGCAGTACAAACAGATCCTGTTGTACTATACATAGGGTAAAAATTATTAGTCAGAACCAGATTTGACTTCAAAGGATTCCCAGCCCATAGAATGACTTAAATTTGGAATTCAGATTTTCTTTGATTTATAAATTTCTTTAAAATTGCTCTTGCACCAATTTCCCACACCTTTGACTCCATCCAAATAATTTAAATTAAATAGGTCTTCTCAAAATGAGAGACAAAGAAAAGTTGGGATCCTTATCTGCTTACTTCAGTTTTTGCAAAGGAATTCATGTCTATCAGACCTTTTAAGCACCTTCTATTCCCTTGTTATCTTTCCAAGCTTAACGAACTGGGATACAGTAAATGTTTAAGGAACCATATTCGCCTTTTGGATAGTAATGTGGCAAGATAAAGTGTCAACAGCTGCCTTCAGCTCCTCCTATACTCTTTAAGCCAACTTAAACAAACCATTGATTAATGCAGGAACCTCGTCTTGTATTTCCCGGAAAGGAAAGGTTTCCTTAAAACCATCCTGAATATGCAAGATACAGGGAACAAGTGGAGTTCATGACATTATTAAATCAGTTTAAATTCATGGGGTTGTCTTGCCTTGTGGCTAGACTGTCAGAATTTATAGCACTTCTTCTAAATTTAACCTAGAATATCTGCATAAGTATTTTGTATTGCCCAATATTGTCTCAAGATATTTATTTTGAAAATTATAACATGTATGTAGTGGTGTATACAAAATATTCTGAAAGACTTTGAAGCTCTTTTTTTTTTTTCCCTAGCATGCTTTTTTTTCAGCTTTTACCAGTATTTTTGCTCAACACTATGGGAAATGGGGAACTGATTTTTGAGCCTTTTACTACAATGACCCAGCAATTCATGTGAACAAGTCAATTTTTTTCTAGGTCATTATGACAGAGTGATGTTTTTAGAGCCTGGGGTTCAGGGAAGTTTTACTTTCTCCTTGGGAAAATAATGCTGAAAAATGACAGTAGCCATTTCAAGATATGTTCAAGATGTGTTCCTCAGTAGTCCTCTCTTAGCAGAATATAGAAGTTTGAGCAAAGAAACAACTCTAAATGTTGCTAAGTCAGTGTCTGAAACACCACTGACATACAAAAACTGACTTCCTTGTTATTCAGCTACCATTTCAAAGCGTTTCCCCAAGGTTAGCTTGAGGGTAAGCTGCAACAGCAGGAGACTCCATCATGTGGTCTCAGCATTTTTCCGCTACATCTTAGTGGCAATTCATGTCACACATTATTCATTATAGAGCTCGGGGACTCCCAGACCTGCCAATTGAGAGGTGTGTCACCTGCACTTACAGGCTACAGAAACATGGCCTGATCTCTTAGCCCTTATAAATTCAATTTCTGGGCAGCCTTTAGAGCCAACAAGTTGCCATGTGATCAGCCTCTGTTAAGCTTTCACAAAATCTTCTACAGGGAAGAGCACAGATATGTATTATAATCTTTCTACATATCTCCCTCAGTAGCTGGTAGAAACTTTACTGAAGTTAAAAATGTGCCATCAACCAAATAAAATACATTTTTTAAACTTGAAAATATCCGCCCAGTTCATTTTCTTTTGCCCTTCTTGCCATGAGAATGGCATTGAAATTGTGAGGTGCCCTATTTGGGGCTGCAATGCCTACTCATTTATCAGAATACATGTATACACCAAGCACACATTAGAGTCATGCAAATGGCCATCAGGATAATCAGAGGAGAAAGAAAAGGTACAGATTGTATCTGCCAGTGAAACAACCTCCTACAGCCCTAATTAAAAAAAATAATAAATAAATAAAAGTAAATCCACAACTGAGTTATCTCTGAGTAAGACATAGGCTGGTATTTGTTCTCAAACAAGACGATCATTAAGGAAATTTATGTTACTTAAGAAAACATATATACTTCTGAGCTGAAATAACAGGAAAACAAACTGATTGAGTAAAACCTGTGGGAGTGAAAGAGAATATTGTGAATTGAGAGACCAGGCTGGGCACAGAAAGGCACCTATCTGGAGAAACTGTGGATATACCAGATATTCTCCTTGGAGCCGCCTTAGGAAGAGTATTTCTTGTAGACCAGAGCTGAAAAAAGCAGTTCTTATAGTTTCTAGAATGTAAATGCAAATTCAGATGCTGTAAGTTACTCAAATTGAATAATGCCCTGAATGTAGGACTGGCAGAGAGGGACTCCTGTATCATATCCGGAACTGTAACTTTTCAGAAAGAGGGCACAGCAGGGGATGGAGGAAACAGATGATCCCACATCTGCCTGTTGTGGAGCTATTTTTGTAAAGCTTGCAAGCAGAGATCTGGCTAAATCTTTTCAGGGAAATTATTCTCCTTAGAATATGCTACTTTGTCTTAACTGAACCACTTCATGATGAAATGTGTCAACTGAATCTTAATCAGAAAAGATTTTTTTTTGTGTTCAGGGTAAAAATCCCAGTGAGAGAAAACCTACTTTACAGTATCCAATATACTAATGATTAAGCCCTCTGTGATCTCTGCAGCTGAAGGAAACCTTGATTCCCTGTCCCAGTCAAACATTTTCCCTGTTACCAGTGAATATTTTAACCATGGGCTAACCACATCCCAGGCTCTTAGTTCCTTCCTCCCCAGAGCTGCATACCAAGGATTTCCAAAGATGCTTTTTCCAACCTGAAATGACAGAGGAAAAACCTCTCTCAAATGCTGAACTTTTTTTCCCGGCAAACTCTTGCAATATGCAACTCAGCAAGAGAGATTGGGAAATTGCCATTTCCCAATGCCTGTGCTCCTGAGCTGGCACCAGGCACAGTTGGCACTAAACAGCACATCTTTACTTTAGCTTAATGTTTTTAAATGGCTTTAAGGTAAAAGACAGAAGATTTAGATTAGATATTAGGATGAAATTTTTACTGTCAGGGTGTGAGACACTGATACAGGTTGCCCAGAGAAACTGTGGATGCCCCATCCCTGGAAGTGTCCAAGGCCAGGTTGGATGGGGCTCTGAGCAACGTGCTCTAGTGGAAGGTGCTCCTGCCCATGGCAGAAGGTTGGAACTGGATGATCTCTAAAGTCCCTTCCAACCCAAGCCATTATGTGATTGTATAATTCTGTGATTCACTTGCACAAAATAAGGAGTACAGGAGGGTAAAACAGCCATAACTTTGAAAGGTGGTACGGATGGTGTTTTATTCTTGTCATTCCTCCTCAAATGGAGCAGTCTGATTTCACAATTAATCTCTGCTGACCTTATTAGGCTGCAATAACTACGCAGTATCAGAAGTCACAACTCTTGCCTGCACTTTGTTCAGTAATTCAATTGCAATGCATGTGGAGCAGCCGTGTAACACCAGCGTTGTGTATGTAGGGCACTTGAAATATAAATGGACACTATTTAAAGAGTGGAGGCATTTAGATATAAATAACTGAGGAGTGCAATCAGCTTCATAACATCAGCTTTAAAAAACCCAAGCTTGTCATTTGCTCACAAACGCCTGTTTCCCATTTACAATGGTTATTTCTGTAAATTTGCTCTTCTGTTTTAAAGAATTCCTTAACCCCAGTTTGAAGTGAAACTTGCTGGTGTCAGCTATTGCTGGGGGGAAGGAGGGGAATCTCATTTCAAGTAAACTGGGTCAGTTCCCTTCTTTGTCATTATGAATAATTTCATTGCTGCAGTTTAAAAGAACTTATGTAAGTTGTCTGGATCAGGGAGATACTCAATTCACACAGCAGCACACGGCCATGGGATGTGCGGGGTTGCACCTACCTATACATAATATGTATTCTCTGACAATTCAGAGAATTCAGAGAAATTTTTTGTCTTTAAGACATACTCTTTATGGTAAGAAAAATCAGTTCCATGAACACAGTTTATATCCGTATCTAAAATAAAATAATACCACACTTATATATTACAAATATGGCCCTTTTCATTTATATAACACTTCTTTTGTATTATCCTCTGAGTTTATTTAAATTATTAGGTGTGAATGCATAATTCACAGATAATTAATATTAAAACGGTATTAAAATGTTGTGCAATTTAACACAAACATAAAATTCTCTGCTTCTTTCTCCACAAGCCTGTTGTGAATCTTGTAAGTCAGTATATCACCAATATTTTTACTTTTACAGTCTTTGAGGTCTTATTTCTTTCATTCCCAAATTTCTGGGGGATTTTCTTGGTTCAGTATTTTTTTGCTTGATAATATATTATGTATGATCCCAAAGAGGTGGAAAGAGAAGAACAGTAAGACTGACAAATAACATGAGTTCTTTTGGAATAGCTGTTCCATGGGGTTTTAAGATACCAAAATATTTATGCATTGTCTTTGAGTTCCAATGTTATCCTACTAAAATCTGTTTTCTGTTATGCAAGTAAAAGCTCTCCCAGATAATCTAAAAAAATCTTATTTTGAAATACAGTCAGTCATCAGAGATTTCAGTTTTATAAAAAGCATTTCTATTCATCAGATACAGAAAGTAGCTGTGAAAATTCTACAATTGTTAAATATCTTCTTCTTTCCTTTTAGAAGAATAATCATTACCTTTGACCACTGCAACATATCAACTTCAAACAAAGAAGAGAACATTTTCCTGAACTTGAGGATCTAGATCAGGACTCAAGACATTCAGATTTATTTTTTGGTGCTGATACAGTCTTCCAAAGCACCCTTAGCTAATTACTTTGGCTAAAATGGCTCCACTGCTTGTATGAATAGGACTGCACACCATGAATCCTCTCACTTATGTGAATAAGATTAATTATGAATTATTCATGTCAAGTGTACTGAAAAAAAAATTTTCCTGGAAGCAAATTAATTCTTTTCTTTTTTTTTTTTTTTTTTTTTTCTTCTTTGTATGTTCTGTGGCTTTTTTAAAGAAAGAGCACCTCACCATCTGATAAAATTCCTGCTCTTCTAGCTCTTATATTAGAACAACGTGTTTGGTCTTTTTGTTTAGGAATCAAGATAAAGATTTTATTGAACCATATTTTCTTCTTCCTCATTACTACAACAGTCTTTTTAATATAATATGGAGGATTATGTGTGATATTGTGTGCAGGTTGTGGTCGTTTTCAGTGATTCCCCCAGGACACCCTGCTGCAGTCTAACGTAGTGCATGTATTCATAGCAGCATTTCCTAAATATTGACACACTGCCATTATGCCTTTAGCATTACACTAGATTTAAAATAACTCATGGTGGAGCAACCACCTCACTTCCTTTCCTGGTGGCACGCAGAATCACAGAATGGTTTGGGTTGGAAGGGATCTTAAAGATCATCGTGTTCCAACCCTCCTGCCAGGGGCAGGGACAGCTTCCACTAGACCACGTTACTCAAAGCCCCATCCAACCTGGCCTCAAACACTTTCAAGGTTGGGGTAGCCACAGCTTCTCTGGGCAACCTGTGTCACTGTCCCACACAGTAAAAATTTCATCCTAATATAGAATCTAAGTCTATCCTCCTTTAGTTTAAAACCATTCCCCCTTTTCTATCACTTTCTGCATTATTCCAATAGTTATCTTTCTTAAATAAATATCAATTAATTATTATCTTAGTCAATTAAAAGTTTTAAAAAAGGTCAATTTTTTTCTCCTTCAGGGCAAAGAGCTTTGACACCATCAGTCCTAAGAGCAGAAACACCTGATGTCAATCAACAGCTTTAACAGTTTCTAGCTTGAGCTAACTGTGGAACAGAACCTTCCAGACAAAGTTTTTCGTCCAAAACAGACATCAGTTCTTTGGCTGTTCCCCTAGATGTCCTCACAGGCCATTCAAAGTCACTCACAGGCTTGTGGATGTCCAGTAAACCTTAATTCTTCACAGTGCTATAATTCCACTACTCCTACATCTTCTCCCACCAGGCTCTGATGCTAAGGCTGTTTTCACCAAGCCCTACAGGCTCCAACCTTGTTATATAAACAGTGTGAGAGACAGAATTTGACCCGTTGTACATGGCCAGATGATGTGAGAAAGTTGTTTTCTTATACACAGAAACAAATACACAGGAAGGTGTTCAAACCTAACTAAATTAATTTTGGATTTAATAGATGAAAAAGCACATATAACAAGTAGGGTTTGTGAAAGAGGGATGGGGGTTCATGTGCTTTATGAACTGTGCTGTCCCAAACATTCAGTTGAGCTCATGGAAACATGTCTCAGCTGTCTCTCCCCTGCACAGTACTCAGTAAAATGCAGAACAGGGATACCTGGAATATCACAAGGTGGAATGGACATTTGGCTCTGTGTCAAGAGGAACCAGCACCTTGAAAAGGGCCAAGGCGAAAGATGGGTGAGAAAAAAAGCAGTATGCGTGGTGGACTGAAATAAAATGCTAATAAAGATATTAGAAACTTCTATTTGTAATTAGCTTGAATGAAACCTGCATAATTACAAGTCTGAATAGAAATGCTCAAGGGGAGAAAGTGGAGGCTGCTGTGCCCCATCAGTGAATGCTCATTTACAAAAGAAGAGGAAATGAGTCCTTGACTTCTGCTGGGATGCCTTGGCAATAGCAATATCTCATGGTATTTCTTAAGTCACAATTTGCCCTTCTGACTTTGCAGTCCCTTTCCACTATGGTAAGTCCTGTTCACTTTCAAGCCATAGACTGACTACTTTCTAGAGGAGAAATATCACCCACATCTTGGAATAATGGCTGGAACAACATTTTAATTGTGACACTAGGTCTCTCAGAAGAAACTGAACCCAGTCTTTTTAATGATAAAATGCACTAAGTTATACCCTAATGCTTAAGTGCACTATGAAACTGTCAGAGAAGGCATCAAGGACTTGTATCCTGCTTTGTGCTTTGTTACATTTGCACTAACGAAACATTATAAATAGGTGTCACCAGGATTGACAGCGCCTGCCCAAACCCTCTATTATTGTAACATCCTACTAGGATCTTGTTATTCATTATCTACGGTTTCATCACCACACTTACTGCCCATGGAAACCATTACATCAGGCTGCGTCTGAGCATGATCTGATGGATTTATTAAAAGCCGCTTTTGGAACTCTCCAGCACTTTGCAGTTTTCTCAAAGTTAGTGCAACGAATGATTCATGTTCTATCCCTTGCCTTTAAGGATGATGGACCTAATCCAATTTGGGGGTGGGAAGGAGTGAAGCAGACAGAGTAATGATGCACAAACACCCAGGGTTCCTACATGGTATCTGGGGATGTAACTGTCTGAGTTTGGGAAACAGAAAAACACAAGCACTGAAGTGTTGTCTCATGGGTAATGCTGGGAGGCTGCAACTGCACTAAAGTCAGGCTAAGGAATGCATTTTCCATTTTCTAAATTGTCATGTTCCCAAATGGGCTCTTAGAGATGCTTAACAATCTTTAAAAAAAAAAAAAAAGAAAAAGAAAAAGAAAGAGAAAGAAAAAAAAAGAGTAAAATAGATTCATAGGGCATAAAAGGTCAATTACATTAAAAAATGCTGAATCCTTTTACATTAATGCCCTAATTGTTTTTATTCCAAGGGTTTTCACTCAGATGTCAAATTCAATTTCTCTTTTTCTTCTCCTGGGTCACGGATACTTAATATTTTTTACTGACGCATAATGAACTCTTTTCTTTAACATGTAGCTTCTTTAAAATTAGTCTCTTAAATGATTAGCTCAATTTATTGTGCAGCAGTTGGGTGACAAGGGGCTTCTTGGGGGCTGGGTTTCAGGCTTTTTTTATGTTTCCTATTAGGTCTCTGCTATTATCAGGTATTCTTAGGAAGAAATTATATCAAGCAGTAACACTAAGGTATCATCAAGCACTACCAACACAAAAGTGTGGGGAAAATGAAATGTCACAATCACTGATGTGTAGCATTTTGCCAATTACTTTTAAGGACCTCCTTTTCTTTCTCTAATGCAAAATAAGATTCATCAATGTTTGGTGAAAATTTATCTGGAAAAATATCTTAGAGTTTTGAGCTGTGCACTACCATATGTGTTAAACTATAAGAGTAAAAACTGAAGCATCAGGAGACAAAAGGGGCATTTCAAAGAAGGGCTACAACTCCTGCACTGGAGTAGCTCCCCAGCATCCTGAAGGGAGAAGGCAACTGTGATAAATGCTGTATTGAAAGCATCTAGACAGCTTCAGATCTGAAAAGCCTTTTTCCCTCCCAGATATTTTCTAGTGCTCAGCATTAGCTATTCTCAACCCTCCTCCTTTTTTTGCCAATCATACACACATGAAGAAGATGAAAGCAGCAGGAAAAGAGGACAAAGGAGAGAACTGCAGAGAGAAGTGCAATACTCTGAAAATAATTTAGAAGTCAATGAAATTAGGATAGCTGTATTCATCTGTAATGATGGACTCTTCTCTTAGCACCTTTTAATGTCAACATTCTCTATATGTTGCTTGGGTCAGGACATTCTGCAGACTCACTTTTGATTGAGCCTCTGCTTTGTACTGGATCTTTAGATCTCGATTCATTCTTCCCAGCACTCACCTGACATGTGAGCAGCTCACCATATTATTGCACTTTAGTTTTTACGGTGAAAACAGAATGGGCTCCTATTCCAAAACCTTTGGAAAAGGCAGGTACTATTGATTAAGAGCAAACATCCTGAAAAGAGGCAGGCTGGAGTAGGTTAAAATGCCCCCTCAAGAGGCTCAGAGAGAGAACATCTGTTACCAGCTGAGGGTTGTTTACTGAGCTCTGTGGGATGAGCTGCTGGATGTGGTACACGTGCGCTCTGTCTGGCTACTCCCAACAGAGCCTTTCGTGTCAGATTCAGAAACAGCTTGATTGCCCTGCCAGTGGGAGTTACTCCTGTGCCTTGCCATTGCTCAGCCCAGCTCCCACTGAAGTCAAATTCTTTCCCAAATCAGAGAAATTTCGTTGCTGCTTTCTCTGGTCATCATTGTTGGTTGTATCAGCAATGGAGCTGAGGGAGATGTGAAGCACCCAACAGTCTCTAAACCTTGCTTGACTCTTAAACATGATTTCACGGCTCGAGAGAGCTTGTCACTGGGGTAAATAATAATAACCTCAATAAAGGAGGAAACAATCACTATTTTCTGTGAATGGTGAAGGGATTTGAATAATACGGAGGAAAAAACCCACACAAACAAGCAAAACAAAAAAAGAAAATGTTTGTAAATTAGAAGTAATACCTTTACAAAAGACTGTACATTGTATTGAAGGTTTGTTGGGCTTATCCAAGTGTGTAGGTTGCTGTGTGAGTGGGCACTTGCTGCTCTGATCACTGGCATCAATCAATAGTGAAACAATTCGTTTAAGAGAAATCACTGTCACAACCCTATTCTCTACTCCTCTCTCAGTTTGGATGACACTTCTATGGCACACTGAAAGTGGAAAGGGAACCTTCCCTGTCCTGCCAGGTTCTTGCAGATAGCACTGAACAAAGCTGTCCTACAGCACAGATTCTTGCTACATATTAAGCATTTCACATTTTTTCAAGAAAATGTCAAGATTGGTGACCACTTTCAGATGTTTTCCATAAAATTTAGGAAATTATTTCCCTGCTACTTTAGAAAGAAAATACACTTGCTGCAACGGTTTTGAGAGTGCCTCAGCTGTTCTTTCCAGCATTTACAGTGTGCCTAAAAAGCCATATAAAAAGCCCATATAAAAAAATATTGGAGGGCAAGAATGCTGGGTACCTTGATATTGGGCGTTTGCAAGATTAACAGAAACAGAACACTTGATTAAAGAGTGACAGAATCACCTGTAGCCATGTCTTGTGCGTGTAAGCAGATCCTGCCCAGGACTGGACATGCAAATCAGGGAATACACCTGACTAGCCATGCTCCTTTCTCTCTCTCAGCTGTCAATGCAATAATCTGAGAAAACTGGAGACACTCCACATACAATGCAAAGGCTCACTTTGCATATAACGTGAATTTTTACTGTCTTATTTACATAAATTCCCTGCCATAAAATCCTTCATTTCCTCACTCTTCCTACTACCAAATCTGTAAGTCTTTTTTTTCTGGAAGTTTCCATTCCTCTGCAAGATTTTGTCATCACTAGAAAACCTCAGTGGTTAGTTGGGAGCCTCAGGGGGTCAAAAACCCCTACCCGGAGCACACTACAGTAAAAGCACAGCTGGCTGGGCTGCTTCTCCCCTCTGCTGCATGGCAGGGATTGTACTTAGTGTAAAGAGAGACAACGAGGTCCTGCAAAATCACTCTGCTGAGCTGGCCATTCTGCTGTCTGTCTTGAGCAATATACAAAAGCAATACTGTTTCTATGACACTTTTCAAAATATTTCAATATTAAATATTAAGCTCTACAGCTCAGATCCAAAGCCACTAAATAGCACATAGTCAGAGACCAATAAAGCCTTTTAAATTCTCTAGTCCATCAATTTTTCGATACAGAATTTTTGCTTGGGCTTTGTCCAATCTAGTCTTACATGTCCCAGCACTTTCCTTCAGAGGCTCTTCTCCTGCCAGAACCGTTCAGGCAGATGGTATTAGCAAGTCAGAAAAAAAGGACATTTCCTGTTTTGTGTAGCTCCAAATATACATTATGATGTTTTCTTGATATTTGGTCATGATATTTGAATTTTCTCATGCTAAAATTTCATACATTTTAGTAAAAACATCCTCATCTCTCATCTCTTACACTATGCTCCCATCAACTCCTCATCATATTTCTGTTTGATAATAATCAGAAAAGAGGTATTTTGAAAAATTATGAAGACTATTATGGGATCATATTACATGTATTCCAGTATGTATTGTGATATATTATTATCCTTTCCATATATTTTTATTGCATTATATTATATGTATTTTATTAATATGAATGTATGCAATTGTAATGTAAACAAAGCCTTTTAATGTGTTGTGTTTATTACAGCATACATTTTGATATGTGTTATGGCAGGACATAGTACCTGTATTTTCATACTATTTGAAATATAATCAGAGACAAAAAAACCTACAAATAAGAGCAGGTTTGTTGTTTTTTGGGTTTTTTTTTACCAGACCTTAGTTTCAAGACATTAAACCAATGGAAGTTTTGCCATATCCTCAAGTAAAAGAATAGGACAAAAGGTATGGGCTTTAATATTAAAAAGGATAGATTCAGGTTATTAGAAAGAATTTCTTTACTATGACTGTAATAAGACCTGGAACAGGCTGCCCAGAGAAGCTGTGGATGCCCCATCCCTGGAAGTGTTCAGGGCCAGGTTGGATGTGGCTCTGAACAACCTGGTCTGTGGAAGGTGTCCCTGCCCATGGCAGGGGTGTTGGAACAAGGTGATCTTTAATGTCCTTTCCAGCTCAAACCATTCTGTTATTCTATGATACTATGTGGTTTCTTACATGCCTTTTGAAATCCATAAAATCCTATATTCTGAATAGAGAGATAGTAGTATAATTATCTGCCTTTTCCCTCCTGAGTATTTGTATTAGCCCATATAATTCTCCTTAATTTAAATTACTTATTTCAGTTTCTTTCAAATATTAGGGGTTTTTTTGTGGGTTTTATTCTTTCGTTTGTCTTTTGTTAGAGGCCAAAATAATTTGTGAAAAAGAAATGGAAGCATTTATTCTCAAATTCATTGTATCTTATACACTCAGCATTTCCAATGCACTGCTTTTTTTCCATGCCCAGCTCTAAAATCTAAGCCAGGAGACATAAGGCTTCTTTAGGGAAAAAAAAAAAAAAAAAAGGGATAATCAAAACAGAGAAAGACTTTTACATGAGCAGCAGGCTCAAATCTTAATTACCTGTAGACATCCAGAGATAGTTCCAGACATTCCCAGAGGTGAAGAGGGGTTGTTCAAGTCACCTTCCTGTGATTATATGAAGACAGGAGTGGAAACCATTGACACATGGCAAACGAAAGCGATCTTGAAGAGCGCGCTGTTATAAAGAATCAGTGAAGTATGCACCACTAGGCTTTGACCTTCATGCAGCAGGAGGCAATGAAACAAAATTCTTTGATTTAAGAGAGTGTGTTTAAAAAAAAAAAAAAGGATTGGATAGTTTATGAATCAGAGAGGGACAGGATTGCAGCTGGCAGTGCATGGGTGCACAAAAAGTTAAGAGAATGTAGTAAGGAGACTTCCCTCTCCTTACCTCACTTCTTGGTCCTTGGACTTTGTGGATGAGAAGGCTTCAGTGGAGATAAAGGACTGGAGACCCACAGGAGTTCAGAAAAGGGTAGTGCTTTCATCTTCTGGGCTAGTGACAGAGCAAGGTCAGTGGGGAAACAGCATAGTGGAAGGGAAAGAGGAGCATATCCCCTTTACTTTAAATGCTTTAATAGAGTGTTTTCAGTCCACATGGACTCCCTAAATTCCTGCCCTAACTTTACCCAAACCTAGACTATCTCTGATGACATATATTCAATTCTACGTTTCAAAATGGGCTGCAGCCTTCTGAGTGTCTGTGAACTACAAAAGATACATAAGCAAACTAAACCTGCTTTCACTAGGCTTAAATTTTCAGGATAAAATTGGGATAATTGAAAACCAGTGAATCAGGCAAGATTCAAGGCAAGATGAACAGCTAAAATCCTGCCCTGATCAAAAGGTGTCAGCTGCCTTTTGTTTTTATTCCCTAGCACCCATTCAGTTCTGCCTGTGTCTCCTGAGCACACTGTTGAGGTGTATTTCAGATTCTCTTGCAGATCTCTTGGGTGGATGTCCCACAGAGCACCAGTGTCTCTTTCCAGGGCTGTCTCAGTACTTGTGAGCAATAGTAAAGCAAGGATGAACTGGAAGTTTCTGGCTATAATTCAGGAGCAGTGATTTTAAAGATTGTGCTGTACTCCATGGATTAAATGTCTGTTTGCAGAGATTTGCAGACTGGCAGCAGAGTGGCACTGTACTGGGATCTAAACAGAGAGTGAGCTGGGCAGAAAAGAGTCAAACAAGGAAATTATGGCAAAAATCAGCAGCAGAAAATTATATTAATTCTTCTTCTGATTACCTGTCTGGTCTTTAAGCTAGAATGTACACTTGTTCACATGTCATGAAACTGTTCTTAGAATCTTTATTAAACCCACACATTTTACCGGGAGAGAAATCCTTGCTAGTCCCGATAAAAACAAAGAGTGAATAACAATCAATGCTTATTAACTCATCCCGAGGGCGATGAGTTAACCCACTAAAATGTCATCACAGCAGTGGAAATGCCACACCAAGCCTCATCAGTTACTGATTTTTGTAAATTGTAAATTTACAGCCAGAAAGGAACACACTGGGGTGAAGCCTTAAAGAGGATAATGTGTCACCAGGTCACATTTAGATTAGCCAAGGATGGGCATCTCATCAGCAGTATCTGTATTTCAGGCAGCATCCAAAAGCTGTGGCTTTGTTTCCTCTCTTGGCCATTGCAGATAGTTTGTGCTACACCCCCGTAAGACGACAAACCTCATTATTTTAGTCAGCATTACGAGCCATTTTAATGACCTCTTGTTTGTCTTGCCTTTCAGTGCTAAGAACAGCGTTTGACTCTGCAACTTCCCCTGCAAATGTTTCACCAATTGACCCACTATTAAATTCTCTACCTGTAAAGGACAGGTCAGGCCCTTAGCACCATCTGTAGTTATGTTTGCTTTGGTTATAGCCATTTTACTTTCACGCTTGACATGGATACCCTGCTACCGAGAGCTCCAGCACTTCTTTCCCCATCAGTCCTTAACTACAACAATAAACAACCCAGCACATTCAAAATGCTGCAGCCAGAGAGGAACATATAAATATTTCATCATGCACTAGCTCTGAGAAAAATGTGAACAAATTAAGGCTCTCATGTTGCGCTTGTGAGACCAGTATTTTATCTTCTCTCTATTAAAAAAGTAATAATCAGAGAAATGCTGTAAACTAACACGAGGTCTCCTGAGCAACATGTGGCATGTCATTAGTCTGGCTATTTATATCCCACACAGAGCCCCAGAAGTCATGGAATAAGGAAAGGGTAAGCAATAATTAGTGCCGGAAGAGTACTGAGTTCAACGTGCAAATGAAACAAGTAGTAATCATCCAGATGGTGTCATCTCTTCGGAGGTTCACTCCGACTGAGGATTATCAATCTTTCTCCTTTTTTTTAAATTTTTTGTTCTTTTTAATGCAGCCCACGGAAAAATAAATGCCAAGGGTTAAGAGGCAATACAGTATCATTTATTACTGCGGTTAATTAGTTGTGTGACGCCGATGCCTGGAGATACAAGAGGACAGAGAGCAGGTCCCTGTTGTGCTGAAGTTTGTACAAATAGAGAGATGGTCCCAGATAAGAACCATGAAGAGGCCACAAGAAAAGTGTCTTAGCCAGAGAGCAAGGGTTTTCTGAAGCCCTTGCCACATGATTAACATTTTGTGGCATCCTTTTCATTTTCACTGTCATTTTAACCCTTTCTATACCTTCCCCTTCTCATCCTTCTAACATTTCATTCTCTTCTGATTGACTTCTCCAAAATTCTACTCCCAGCTTGACCTTGGATTTCTGCAGGAATCCTGATTATGTTCACTTCTCTCCTCTTTTAGAAACTCTTTTGAAAACAGCACTTTTCCAACCAATTCCTTCCTGCTTTACAGAATCCACAAGCCCATTAGCAATTTATAGCACTGTATATGATCAGAGTCATCTGTGAGGCTAAAATCTACTTTTGGAAACCAATATTCTGTTTTTGGTAAAGTCAGAGAAGTAACACAGTTTTTAATGAGGGCAGATTCTGATGTATGTTCTTTTCTATACTTTCAGGCACTTTAAAGCCAGACTTAGCACCTCCTACAGTGATATACTACCATCAACAAAATGTAGGGTAGAGTTTCCTTTGCCCTAAATTCTGAGTCATATTGAGGTTTATTTGTCCCTTCCTAAAACTGAATATTCTTCTTGAGGTTAATATCACTGTTAATATTGCTACTAACCATATTCTCCCTCTATTCTGCATTTTGTTTGCAATAAGCCTGATTTCCTCAATGGGGGTTACCTGGTGCCATGTAAGACCTGAATCTGAACATGTCAACCAGAACAGACACTTTGGGGGTGGGGCAGGGTGTGTGTTAATTTTACTATGAAACAACATTTTATAAAAAGGTTGGTGGTTTTTCTGGTTCTTTTATTGTTGTTGTTGCCGCTGCTGTTCTTGTTCATGTATTTAGAAGAAGATATTAAAACTGTGGGCCTGAATTCAGGCCCTTGTGACCACATTACCCACTTACCTTACTCTTATACTGTTACAAAGAAAGATGTATAAAAGTCACATTTTGGTTGAAAAGATTGAAACTTAACTTTCTTCCATGCAAAAGTTTTTCTCATATTTAATAGAAGCGGCCAAAGCCCCTTGTTATTAACATGGGATGCCACAGGGAGGAGGCAAAGGAGGGCAACTGTTGGCTGGGTATTTCCTTTCACTGCATGATTTTTCCAGACCACCAGGCTCCTCAGTCCTCAGCAGGTCTAGTCATTTTTTTCCTGCAAAGTGAGAATTCTTTATTTCAGCACATGGATAATCAAAGATCATCAATTGCTGTGACACTAAAATGGGGAGAGGTTGTAAAGGACATGTCAGAAAACAGCAAGAAGGGCATGTTCTCAGCACCTAAGTCTTTGAAGGTTCTCAGCCAAACTACCACACAGAATTGAACACTTGAGCTTCCTGTACAGTGACTGAGGAGAGATTAAAAATTGATTCCAAAAAACTACCCTCCAAGCTGAGGCAGAAGTAGGAAATTCTGAGGAGAGGATGCCTAAATTTCTGCCCTGGCCCTTAAGTGCTTTCAGGCTTCAACCATCCTTAGGCTCCATTAGGCAATTACCTCCCACTGGGGACACAGCTGGAGGTGGGTGAGGAGCTGTGGAGCCACACCCTTGAGGATTATGTGAATTTGCCAAGATGTTTCTCAGGAAAGAGAAAACAGGTGCTATTTTTAAAACTCAAATCTTCCAGAGGAGTATGAGACTTCAATTTGAATACCCCTCTTAGTTTGGCTGCTTTTCTCATGTGGGGGAATTTTTGCACAGGGGCTTCAGTGAACATCTCCCCCATTAACCAGGCACTAGCCAGGCCCTCTACATAACTCTAACCCACCACTTTCCTCTGGGTAAAATGTTTTCAATTAGCTTTGGGTTTGGGGAATGAAGAACTGGCCAAACAAGTTTACTGCTGTGGATGCTCCTGATTATCAGTGCAGTGAGCTGTTCATCTTGTCAGCAAGCACAGGAGTGCAGAAAACTGGTGAGTTTACTGCCTGAGATCAGTCTGTGCCAAGCCTGGTGAGTCCATTGGGTCCTTCAGTCATGTGAGGGTCTGCACAACCTCTGCTTGCCAGTGAGGATACAGAAATTGCAGGGGACTTGGAGGTGGGAGTTGAAAAGGATGACTTTTCAAGGGAATTTCTGCTTCTGTCTCCACTTGCATGATGAAAAGTCTCTCCTAGGTGCCCAGAAATTGATTTTTTATTATTATTTTTCTCTTTTTTCTGCAAAAGAAAGAGCAAATAATGCAATGAGGGATAGCCTGGAATGCAGTGCGGCTGAGATGCCTGTCCCTGCTCCAGACGGTGTGGCAGAGGGCCAACCTGCATGGGTTTGGAACTAAATGTTAGACTACTGAGCATTTTTTTTTCTTCTTTTGTGAAAAACATACCAGAGTTTCATCACATCCTTAAAGGGTGCCAGTACGACAGGTTGGAGAAATCTTTCCAGAACCACGAAAAAACAAGTGCTTCAGAGTGCAAGGGGAAACACAGTAACTACATTTTATAACAGCTCGTCTTGAGCTAGAGCAGGGGTCAGTGGAGTCAGCGAGCAGACTTTAAGAGCAGAAATAAGACATGGCTATTCCTCACACTTGCTGTAATGCAGTTTTCTTCCATCACAGTTCTTGTTACTAATCCATGAATAATTTATTCAGGCCCACAAATATCAGTTGTCTGTCTCTCCCTTTCTCACTCAAAGCTGGAGTGCTCAACTTGTGTGATCACAGGATCACAGAATCAGAGAATGTTCAGAGGTTGGAATGGACCTTAAAGATGATCCAGTCCTAACTCCCCCTCTGTGGGCAGGGACACCTCCCAGACCAGGTTGCTCAAGGCCTTATCCAACCTGGCCTTGGACACTTCCAGGGATAGGGCAACATGATCCAGTGTCTCACCACCCCCACAGTAAAGAATTTCTTCCTAATAATCAGCCTAAACTTCCCCTCTTTCACTCTTTGTTTTTATCGGGACTCTTTCAGTTTGTAACCATTGCTCCCTGTCCTATCACTACAGTTCCTGATGAAGAGTCCTTCTCTGGCTTTGCTGTAGCTCCTCCAGATCCCCTAAGGTTGCTGGGAGTTCTCACTGGAACCTCCTCTTCTCCAGGCTGAACAGCCCCAGCTTTCTCAGCCTGTCTTTGTAGGGGAGTGTGCTCCAGTCCTCTTATCAATATCAACTTCATGGTTCTCCTCTGGACTTGCTCCAACAGTTTCCATGTCCTTCTTATGTTGGGGGCACCCAAACTCTACACAGCACTCTGGGTGGGGTCTCACAGGGGCAGAGTGGAGTGGGAGAATCCACTCCATCAACCTGCTGCCCACATTCCTTTTGATGCAGCCATGGATTTGGTTCGCTTTCACAAGAAACACATAAGAAGGTGTTTCATAAGAAACTTAAGAAGCCTAAAGTCTGGCTTTCCTCTCCTTGGCATCTCAGATCCAGCACTTGTAAAACAGTATGTTGATTTTGTTCATTAATGTGGAGTTCTGGAACTGGGAAACAAAAAGCCTCCACCTGCCATTTATTTTCCCTTTGCAATATAACCAGAGCAAAAGATAATACCTAAAATTCACAGCATCATGGCTTTCCGGTGAGTCATCATCAGGTGAATCTATTCTGTCATCTCTGGAAGAGTCAGCAAGATGGGAGAGCTGTGCTATGCTCAGCCATTACCTCATTTCTTTTCTTTCTTTTCAACCATGTGCTGCCTTCCATCTCTTGGTGCTTCATATGTCAAGAGCAGGAAGTAAGTGGGCCGTAGGATTTTCCTTTCAGCATTGTTCAGGCAGTGACAGGATGCAGCACAGATGGAATAAGCTTGTTTATACTGAGTTATGGATAAAGGACAGCTTCATCCCTGTCTGAACAACACCCTCTGTCCTGGCGTCTCAAACAGGTGCCATGAGCTTCACTCCAAGATTAGCCAGAACCTGCAGGCAAACAGCTTTTTGGAACACAATCATTTGGAAAAAATATTCCTGGTTTTTGTCGGGTTTTGAGGGTTTTTTTCCAGTTTTAAATGCCATTTTTTCTTTAAACTATTTTTTGTCTCCTATATACAACTGAGATGACAGCGTTGTATCTCGCTTTGTAGGAGATTCTGTCTTACCCATACTACATGTCTCTCAAATTGGGGGTTTCCTAGAGATGTCCACACAAAAAGAATGCAAAAATCACCATGGAACTGTACTCAATGATGACCTCCAATCCTCTCAAACAGAAACCTCTTGCCAACTCCAAGAATGACTCAATCAGGTAAGACCTCATAACCCATCTTTTGATTCATATTCTGTTACCACTTTTTATCCCTCCTATGCCGTTATACAAAAACTTTATGAGAGACCCTTTTATTTCTGCATGTAGATTACAAAAAATACTGTGTTTTCATAGAATCAGGTTGAACAGAGATTCTTCATAACATAGACTCACATCTTGAAAATGACTCCTCAGTCCTCAAGAGCAGACAAAATTGCAGGGGTAACAGACTTATGGAAACAATCATTTGGAAAAATCTGAGATCATCAAGTCCAGCTATCAAGCTAGCACTAACAAGTCACCACTAAAACACATCTCTAAGTACCACTTCTACGTGTCTTTTAAATATTTCCAAGGATGGTGATTCCACCACTTCCCTGGGAAGAGACTTTCAGTGAAGAAATTTTATTATAATGTACAATCTAAATTGCCCTGGCACAATTTGAGGTAATTTCCTATTGCCCTTGTTATTTGGGAGAACAGACCAATCCTCACCAGGAGGCTTTACAGGAAAATGCGCAGAGAACAAACCAGAAAACATCATCATTCTAATCCATAAAATCTTAGTAATCCTTCATCATATATACTGCATCAATTGTCACCCCTATATGAAAAACAAAAATATGTATTAAGACTAGAAGAAATACAAAAAGAAAAAAAAATTACTAAAGAGATGGACCATTTCCTATATGGACAGATACTAAACAGAAAATTTGTTTGTATGGAAAAAAAAAGAAGATGGGGGAGACACAGTGGTGAAATATATAATTTCTGAAAATTTTGGAGAAGGGAAAGAGGCACTGGTCATGCATTTTTTCTCACAACTTAAGCATAAGAGGGAATAGGGGCATAAGTCATAAGAAGAGTGGCTGAGGGAACTGGGGTTGTGCAGCCTGGAGAAAAGGAGGCTCAGGGGAGACCTTCTCGTGATCTACAACTGCCTGAGAGGAGGTTGTAACAAAGTGGGGGTCAGGCTCTTCTCCCAGATAACAAGTGACAGGATGAGAGTACATAGCCTCAAGCTGTGCCAGAGTACGTTCATTTTGGACATCAGGAAGAACTTTCTCACTGAAAGGGTGGTTAAGCATTGGAATGGGCTGCGCAGGGAAGTGTTGGAGTCACCATCCCTGGAGGTGTTCAAGAAAAGACTGGATGTGGCATTTGGTGCTGTGGTTTAGTTGACACAGTGGTGATCAGTCAAAGGTTGGACTCAATGATTTTGGAGATCTTTTCCAACCGTAATGGTTCTGAGATTCTATGACAAGTGAAATAATGAGTCAGGCATTTAGCAAACACAAAAAGGATTTATACTTTCATACAGAGAACAAGGGCATAGTGGAACTCATAGAAACACAATTCCAGAAATGTCAAAATGTGATTTGACAGATTCTTGGAAACAAAGTTGGTCAACACCTTTAAACATAACTATACAGATGCAGTATTCAGACAGAGAAGTACCCAAAATGCTCGTTCCTGGTATTTAGGATGTTGTATCAGGAGAAATGTCACCCTTGCCTTTTCTTGTCTTTCCTTCACCAGCTGTCAGGAACAGGTTACTGCTGTAACATGTTACAGTCTCACTAAGTGTCTTTCTTTGGTTCAGAGTAAACTGAAATCACATCGGTGATTACATCAATATCACTAAACTAATAACGGCATTGAAATATAATACTTGGTGCTACTTGCTTTCATAGAAGAAATATTAAAGAAGCAGAAATTCAGGAGAGGATCGTTTCCACCCACATCTTTGCATGATTGCTACTTAAGTTACTGCATCTTCATTAGGAAATAACTGCACAACCTGAAGTCGAGGAAACACAGAGCAAGGGTTGAGAGATAAAACTTCATTTCCTGGAAATCCATGCCCAAATGCTCTCAGTCTTTTTAGGACTTCTGCTGTGCAGCTGGCTGTACCCCTGCTGACGTGTGTCAGGGTTTTGCAGTTCAGCAGCCCTTCCTTTGCTGTCCCTCCTTCATCTATCACTTTGTTCAGTTTGTCAGTTAAGCAGAGGCGTGGACAGAGAGGGCTTTTTAAAGCTCCCTGCAAACTACCCTCACCACACGAGTAGTACATAACAAGAATAGGAAAGGCAACAGTTTCACCCCAGTCCTTACCCTGGGAGCAAAGAACATTTATACAGACCTAAGAGAAGACTTGGAGGAGGGTTTCCCGTGATATCTGCAAAACATGACAGGCATATGTGCTTTCTCACAGTGGCCAACTCTGAGCTAATAAGACCTGTTGAGAAGTCCCACGATAATTCTGTTTCTCTCCGTCACAAACAGAAGTGCTGACTGACTCACAC
Organism: Pachycephala philippinensis; assembly: GCA_013397055.1. NCBI lineage: Eukaryota > Metazoa > Chordata > Aves > Passeriformes > Pachycephala > Pachycephala philippinensis. Next base: position 347,213 of record VWZT01005663.1, on the reverse strand, counting down.
AACAAAACTGATCTTAGCTCTTCACCCTCCTTTCTGCTGCCAGCATGGAAAGACTTTCAAGAACAAGAGTGAGACCATGACAATAAGAACAAACTGCTGTTCTCTTTGGGAGACAGGTGGAGAACAGGCACAGGAAAAGGAACAGAAGCCCAGAAGCCTTGGTCAGACATGGTTCTAACACTGGAGAATAAGCAGAATATTCTTCAGTACACTTTACCTGTTGGCCATGGGGCTCTCAGAGGCTACATGCTAAAGACAAGTATTTAACCTTTGTTGTGCCTTGCTTGGCATGGCTTCTCCTGGGCAGGGGACAAGAAGGCACAGAGGTCAACTGGCGTGCACAGTGTGGCATTTAACAAACAGATTCAGTGAAGGGATGTGCTCCTGTCAGCAAACATGCTTCCTGCCTTCTGTGGAGATCCAAACTGTGCCAAAGTCAAGAATACACTAAAGACAACAGAAATATTTCCACTTATTCCCTGTGTTCTGGAGATTTCCATTTTCACAATTAACATAAGACAAAGAAATAGTTGTAGTGGTAATAAAGGAAATAAAAAGTGATTTTTGCTTCCCCATCCTCTTGCTGAACAGATTTTTACTAGTCCTTTCTTCTTTCTATTCCAACTTCTGGCATCCCTGTAGAGCTTCTGCTTTGAATCATTTTTGTGAATAAACGGAGGAAGCTGAAGCATCTCAGAGAAATGAACATGATATAACAAAATAACGGCAGTTAGTGACATTAGCAAAAGCAATGGTCTTATCAAATTTTCACTTCTTTCCGGCAGGATCATGAGATTTAAAAACTCAGTGGAATCCCATATATAGAATAACTCAGGAAAGGGGACATATGGAGGCCATATAGTTCAATTTAGGGGAAGGTCAACTACGTATGATCAGAATCCATATTCTTTAGATATTTTTCAAGATATTTGAGTCTTGAAAAGAAAACCAAAATTTTTCAAGGAATCTATATATTTATTTGAATTTACTCTGAGTTTACTAAATCAGATGTTGGATGGTGAGGTTTTCTGCAATGGAAGACTTGAGAGAATGAGTCAGAAGAGCTCTTCCAGGTCTAGTCCCTGTGACCCAAAGAAGGAAACAAGTAACATCTTGGAAAAAACTCAGGGAAGAAATCTGCTGTGCCTAAGTGATTGTTGTCATCCAGGTCACTTCTATTCTCTTAATTTCATTTTTCTCCCATAAGAAAGTGATAAAATAGGCACCTTAATTGTATGGTGTGAATTCTTCCCTGAGAAAGAATTGAGCCTGACATGTTGGGTTCATAATTCACAATGATTCTTCTGATGCAAACATGAGAGATAGCATCTACTCTTCTTTCCAAAGACTACAATGTCGAGCTGAGGGATACCTTAAACTGGGAAGGCTGAACAAAATACTTACACGGCCTTAATTGTCTTAAAGACTCCCAGTGGTATAAAACTTAAAACTTGTATCCATAGAGAGAGGACAGAATTACCTGTTCTACTCCCAAGCATTTCTCTAAGTTGAGGTAGAGCTCAACTTAGCTCAGGTACTTGGCTAGGTACTCAAGAGCTCAGGTACTTGGCTAGGTACAACACCTCTGAGTAATTAATTAGATACACTTATCTTCATGCAATTTTGTGTAAAGCCATTAAAGACAGATAACTAACTACTTGTCTTTAACGGCGACTACTTGGATAACTTAATGGCTTTAAGCTGAAAAAGGGTAGATTTCAATTAGATATTAAGAAGTTCTTTACTGTGAAGGTGGTGAGGCACAGGCACAGGGTGCCCAGAGAAGCTGTGGCTGCCCCATCACTGGAAGTGTTCAAGGCCAGTGTGGATGGGCTCTGAGCAGCCTGGTCTAGGGGAAGATGTCCCTGCCCATGGCAGAGGGGTGGAACTGCTTGATCTTTTAAGGTCCCTTCCAACCCAAGCCGTTATGATTGTATGATTCTACTTCCTACTGGAAAAATTATCTTCCTCCCCAATAAAAGACTGCATATGCTTTATGGATTTCTAAGGCAGGAAAATTCTCCTGGCTTTTGTGGAAAGTGTGGGACCCTTGGGCTTAATTCAGTGGGAGAGTCTTGCATTTGGTTTAAGACTGTTACTCTGAATGGAAGAGAGAGATCAATGACAGCAAGATGAATGTGTGCTGAACAGCTGCCTCCAAATCACTCAGTGCTCAGTGTTGAGTTTGAGGATGCTGAATTCCCTTTTGGATGCAGGCTTAGCCTCTGCTGCAGAGACACCTAAGCAAGACAGAGAACATATTTAGTTCAGCAATGGAAGACAAGGAACAGTCTTCCAGGAGAAGCAAGGACAAATCTCAATCACTAATACAGGGAATAAAGGCAACCCTATAACATGAGGACATTGAGGGATAGAATTTATATTTATACATTTTAATTTTAAATATGTTCCTAAAGTAATGTACTTCTTCCATCTGTATTTGGAGGCACTTGAATTTCATAAATGTAACTATTTTCAGTGCCAAATATCTCACGAGCCTGCAAGTTCTATCTCTGAGCAAATGGAGGAGCACTTCTCTTTTTTGCTGTGTAGTTTGTTGAGCAGTTCAACATCTGATTAAAAAACAAGCTTAACTGAGATTAGGAAATTAGGCATTTGTCCCCTAATTTTTCTCCTCTAGGAGCTTATTGTGAAAAGTGTTCTCAGAGAATAACCAACATATCAGATAAAACTGATCTAAAAAAAGAAAATTACAGCTAAGAAAATTCCACACTGCTGTGTGGAAAATCTTCTAATGGTCACATGTCTGCCTGGCCCTTGGAAGAATTAGCTTCAATTCTTTCATCAGAAGGAGGGATCTCAAAGCTGTACCCTCCTGGCAAATGCCCTGGCTCCCAGGAACAGGGCAGGATGGGTGGAAAGGCAATGAAATTCCCCCTGCCAGGGACAGGGATACCTCCCTCTAGACCTGGCTGCTCAGAGCCCCATCCAACCTGGCCTTGAACTAAGTCAGTTAGGGAAGTGAGAGAACTGGAATTTCTCCCTATCCCCTTCTTCTGAAAAGGGAAGAAAGTTGGAACATTTAATCTACTCTGCAGAAGTAAAGAAAATTTATGAAGACCTGTTGTCTGGCCAAAAAAAATGTGGTGCAAATCCATGGAGCAAGGCTTCTCACACAAGAACAGGATGGTCTCATCTGTGTTGAGAGCAGTCACGGGCTTATGCTCTTCTCCTTGCCACAACCAGGCCTCATCCAAAAGCAATTTATGTGTGCTTGACAAATCTATTTCAGGCAAAACAGTAACAGTTAAATATGAGGGCTGAATTCCTGGTTGTCCTTGACAGCATTCCTTGGCCCAGTATCATTTACCCTTCATTGCCAAAGAGGCTGACACTCAGAGCATCTTGCTCCTCAAGCAACTAAAACAAAATGTATAAAGTTCGGGAAGCTCAATCAGTAGGTCATAACAGGAAAAATAAGCTTTGTGGAATATTTGTGTACTAGGACTTCTTTTATTGGAGGGAATATGGGTATGGAGGCACTAATTCCTAACCCAAAATTCTAGTGGTGACTAGAAAAGAGAAATGTGAGTCAAAAAGAAGGCTCCTCCTCAAAGTTTATTATTTTATTTAGCTCTGTAGCTTTTTCAGCATTAAATCTCATTTGGCAAAGAGAAGTGCCTTCTCACAGATGTACATTTTATAATAGGCATTTCAGGGATCCAAGGACTAAAGGAAAACATTTTTGTCTTAAGTGCACTCATCTCTCAAATGACCAGTCAGCATATGTAGACAGAATATTCAGTTACTGTAATTTAGTACACTAGAACATAGAGTACTGAGAAGCAGAAGTCAATAAGAATATTTAATAAACAGGAGCAGAACAGGAAGACTACACTGAATTATCGCCAACTTGTTATCCTTACGGGTCCTATTCTATCCAATTTACTCTCCTTAAAAACTAATTTTCCTTTATTTCAGTCAGGCACTCAACCTTCTCCACCATTCACAACAATTGCCTCTTCAGAAAATAGACAGGGGAAATATAGAAAAACATAGTCATGCTGAGAAGGAATAATGTAACTGAAGCAAAGACTGCAATTGCAGAAGAGGAGATAGAGCCACTCATCCTTAGATCAAGGGCTGCTGGTGGAAGCTTTCCAGGGCTCTGCATTTTGCACAGTTTACTAATGGGTTCTCAGCAAAGTGACCTACCTCATCCCCTTACTTTTTTTTTTTGTTGTTGCTGTAATCGGCCTTTTTTTAAGCAGGTTGCTGTAGTGCTAATTGCTTTAAGCTGGGAAAGACCAGAAAAGACAATTAAAAAGAAAAAAAAGAAACATTAAGTTATCTACCCCAAAGCAAAAAATAATATTTTGGGTCCATCCTGTGAGCTCACTACCACAGTGTCAGCCTTACTCAGTTCCTTGACTTCCATGTTCTCCCCAGGGAGTCAACGTTCACAGCAGATGAGAACAAGGGAACTTACCAGTAATTGCAGCGGGGATTTCTGATCTCAATGACAGCATGGGGGGTCATGAAACAGACCTTAGGACCCATCTGTTAAGTCTGGGTTTGGGTTAGAAAAGCAGACAGAAGTACTGTGAATTCAACAACTCTTCATCTCTTAGATGCCTGACTTGCTTCCCCTGAGGAATTGCTCACCTCTGCCTTTGGGAGGCTGCTCAGACATCTGTGCTGCAAAAAATGGCCCTGCAAGGTTGAAACACCAGACAGAAACATCAGAGCAACATTCCTTTGCTCACCTAAAGACCCAGCCAGAAAGGTTATTTTTGCTGCTGCTCTGGAGTGTTCCGTAAATTTAACCACTGACATGTACTTACCCTCCACAGCGCATGATATATATTCAGAAAAAAAAAATGTTTTATGCAAAAAGTAAGTCAGTCCCAGGATTAAAACTAGATGCTTAAAAATGTATGGGTCAGCCATGCATTTGAACCCACATTAAGGAACTGTATGGAAAAATATGAATTTTTACTGACAACTGTCACTGAATTAATCTGAATTGCTATAAAGCCAGAGGCTGAACAATGTGTTAATGTATTTTCTTATAGATTCATACAGAATGGACTCCTCCTCAAAGTCGACTCTAAGAGAGAAAAAAGAATTTGTTTGTCAAAGAAATACCCTGTTTGTGTCCTGTGCATTGGGTAGACAATGGTGAATCCTAACTGTGCTGTGCCAAGGAGTCCTCTAAGGACTGCCAGCCCAGAGTGTGAATGTACATCTGTGCTGTTACCTCTGATGGAATAAGGACTGGATTTCTCAGTGCCATCTAATTAGAAGTTCAGTGTCGAGGTTTTCTGCCTGGTGCTACAAGTTTTATGTAATCAAGTAAATACATAAAATGGAGCATTTCGGACGTTGCAGTCTTTCCCTCTTGCTATTTTTCTCCTATAGTAGAAAAATTCCCAGTTATCCATGGTAAAGAAAGCACAGACAGCTCTCCTTTCTACGTTAGCTGACATTACCTGAAACCTCATGACCTGCCAGTGAAGAACCAGCAATAAAAGCATTTTGCAGAATGAGTCTGAGAATGTTATATACTCTGGGCTAAATGTCAGAAGAGTGTCCTGCATCATGAGACTTCATATGGCATAGAGGGAGGGGACTTAATTATTCATAAGTAGCTTTTTAAAAGATCTAGCTACTTCTGCCTGGAGAAGATCAGGGAAGAAGTCCACAGTCTCAAGAAGAGAAAGCATGAATCTCCAAAGGAGAGATCCCAGGGCAGCCCTGAGTTTCTAGATGTGCAGTCACTGCTCAAGGAGAAATGTGAAATCCTATGCAATGTAGACAGAGCCCATCAGTTTGCCTTTGTGTGCAGGGAGAGAGGAGGACTGAGATGAAAAATGAGTGTGATAACAGAACCTCTACTTTCCCCTGACTCACTTCAGCTCCCCATGCTGAGCTGCACTTGCACAGTAAATGTGTTTTGTTATTGGTTTTCTTCACCCACACTCTCCCTCTATGTCTCTTTCTCTCTTTCTCTGCCTTTTTTATGAAACAGAGCATTTCCCATTACTTTTCCCTGAGTTCTCACAGAGGTTTTTGTAACCTGTTGCCCTGTCTGACCTGAGCTGGAAACTGAGCTTTGCAATACTTCATGACACTGACACGGAGAAGTGAGTGAACCCAGACCACACCAAATTGCACTTTCAACCCAAGAGCAAACTTATCACAGATTAATTTTTTTCTTTCTCCAACCTCTGCCTTTTTATTAACTCTGGTCAAAACCCCACCCATGCACAAGCCAGTCCAAGTGCAATGTAACATTGAGGTGCACCTTCTCATCTCCAAGACAATTTTGAACTGCAGTTTTGCAGTTCAAGGGAACACTCATCTTTTGTGGTTCAAGGCTTTGTTTGACACCAGTGAAGTCAGCTTCAGAAAAAAAGTCAGCCTTATGGGTCTGAAATTTATCCTTGCACTGTGATAATCAGCAGCACTGCCGGTTTCCTCAATGGTTTGTTGTGGAAATCTGCACTCTAATGCTTACATGGTTTGGGTAGACAACAGCTTTTAAATAAATCCAGACATAATAGTACGAGACAGTTATTGGTTAAAGAGCATCTGCTCTCAATACATAACCCTTATTACCTCTAATAGGACATACACACGCACACATGATTATGGGGAAGATACATCATGCCAGGACCAACAGGTTTCATCTGCTGTTGTCAGGGTTGAAGCTTTTCAAAGTTAGCTGTAATGGGACAGAGCTCTCTATGGATAGAGCAAAATCAACCCAGCTCTCTGTGTCCCAGCATTTTCTTGTTAGAGGATAAGCACAAGGATGTTTGGGCTGTGCCCAGTGGGACCAGGGATATTTGTTGGGCCAAACAGATCAATAAATTACTTATTATCAGTCATCTTATAGTGGAGCAAACAGCAGCTATGTTTAAATTTAAAATGAAGAAACATCTGTATCATACAGAAACCTACTCTCCCATGGCTCATCAACTGTCTTAGGAGAGGAAAAATCCAAGTCTTTTCATACAGTAAAGAAGGAAAGAAGCTCCTCACAAGCTACTCTTTAAGAAAAACTACTACTCCATTCACTGCCAGTGGGATTAATGGAAAAAAATCCGCAGGCTTCAGTCAGCCTTAGGTGTACTAAAGTCACCCAATAAGAAAAATAGAGATTATTCTACAGGTGGGAGAAATCCACTTTTAAAGGTCTGCCATGTTTCAGCTTGCTGGGTGTAATTGGATGCACCTCCAGTGTAAGGAATCTGCTGCCACCTCACCTCTGCAGAAGAGTCACTGAGCCTGCACTTGACAGACACGGTGATGGGCATGACAGGTTTCATTTTATAAATATATATTGAGAAGGAGGAAAATCTTGCCTGGATTTTAAAACCACATCACTAGCAAATGCTTTATAGGCAGCAAAGTTGCCTGTCTCTGCTTGTTGAGCTTCAAACCTTCCAATTTTTTTTTTTTTTTTTCTTTCTGATTAGATCTTTAGAATTTAAGGATTGTTCTAGAAGAAAATTTATTTTTTGCTAGCAGAGGATTCTACTGTCACATTCCAGACAACAATGAAACACCTTGAGTTGCTGTGAAAAGACAAGTTAAATAGTCCTCTGCCTCTGAAAAGAATGAATACCTTTGCTTTGAAAGGCTGACCTAAATTGAAGAATGCAAAAAAAGGAAAGAAATACCTATCAGTAAATACTCAGAAGCCTGAGCAGTTGTTTGTACTGTGATAAAACTGTCAAAATAATGACTTTGATAATATCTACCTTTTTTTTCTCATATCATACTTTTTCACATTTAGGAGTCAGGGAAAGACTGTAATTCTGTGGCTTTACTTTCCTAAAGCTCTTGAACTTTGTTTTAAACTGTAGTGCAGGGAAACTAAATTCAGTTAAAAGTCTGTCATCAGAGAATGAGGATTACAGCACATTTAATCAATTCTGATATAATCAGACTAGATTTTAGCCCCCTTTACTAATCCCACAAGGCTTTAGTAAAAACTTTTTCTGAGTCAGCATAAGGCATACTGCATTGAGGCTTTAACAAACAAGAAACTTTCTCTCTTAACCTCTCAATGTCTGCATATGTCTGAAAGATTTTAATGATGGAGCATCTCTGATGCTGAGTGCCCAAATTTTCTTGGGCAGTTGCCAACACAGTATTGTTTGACTAAAGAAAGACAGAGGCAGACACACACACAAGAATGAGTTGGACTTTTTGCAAACAATGATTTAACTGTGCACAAGTGGAAATATAAATGGTCTCCCAGCATAACAGACAACCTGACAGGTTTATATTGGATAGGAGCTGAGATTAGCTCTGAAGAAATACAGATAGATGCAAACAAATTCCAGCCAACTGTGCATTGCTATATATTGATACGGACATATTTGCAAATTCAGGCACTTTATGAAGCCAGACACAGGATTATTATTGCTCGCTTGCAACAGAAAATAATAAATGCTAGTACATGTAGATACATAAAGCATAAACAAATGTGCTCTTTGGAGGGTTATATTCTGACTTCCTTATTATAATCCTTCATTTTAACAATAATTAACTCAGGAAAAACCTTTATGGTGCACCCAGTCTCTGGCTGTCTCCAGTTCTTATCCAGGTGAAGTCATCTTGCAAAATTATGAGCACCATTTGCAAAAGCATTAAGAGAGTAAGTGACTTCAATGCCACTCTCAGAAGGGGTTTATCCTCTCAGCCTTAATGGTATTGCAGCTCTCACATAACCTCAAGCTGCCAGTCACTCTGAGTTCCATGGGCCCCATGTTCCCTCTGTGATGCTCCATTCCATCAGCCCAAACACTGCCAGCCTCTCTCATGCAGCATTTCAACACCTCAGTAATATTTGCAAGGTCCTTTGAGGACTGACCATGAATGATTGCCTTGAAAACACGGAAAGCCTTTTTCATTGTTCCAAAAAGAGAGCAGCTTCATAACACCGCTCTCCCCATTTTTCACATTAAAAGTCCTGTTTCTAATTTTATTCTTTTTCCATTGAGAAACTATTTAATAATCTAAATAAGAACATTTTACGTTATAAGAGACTTCATTCTCTCCCTTAGGATGAAGACTTTCACTTTTAAACATTTAGTTGATCAAAAGTGTTTCACTTCCACATGAGATGTGTTGTCCCATAAGGAATACTTTAGTTTTTAAAATGTGAGATAGCCCAGTCCCCTCCACAGTGTGAAAACTGTGGGGTTTTGCTCCCACTGAGGAAAGATTTTTCTCTGAACTGGACAAAGGGCAATTCTAGACATACAAGTAACCCTTTCAGATTCAAGCAAGTCACACTGGCTTGTAATGTGTTTTTAATGGTTCAGATATTGGATCCAAACAGCATTTTACGCTCATCTTTTCCTTCCAGAGAAGCAGTGAACCTTGGTTTCCTCAGATTTGCCTAAAATCACTCAACACCAGACTGTTTTGGAGGTGAAAATAAGTTTGGAGTTTGGGTTCTTTTGTTTATGCTTTTCTGATTCTCCCATGAAAGAAAAGGATTATGTATTTAAAAACAATTTTTAATACATCTCAAGTGTTATCACCCATGTTTACCCTTGATTGCTCCATAATAATCACAGAATCACAACATGGTTTGAGTTGATAGGGACCTTAAAGTTCATCCAGTACCAACCCCACTGGTCTCATTTGCCAGACGGTTTCCTCTCTTGTCTTCATATAATTACAAGAAGGTGACATAAACAACCCCTCTTCACCTGTGTGAATGTCTGAAATGATCTCTGGATGTCTACAGGTAATTAAGATTTGAGCTTGCTGCTCGTGTAAAAAGGTTTGTCTGTTTTAATTTTCTTTTTTTTTTTCTCATGTCTTATGGTTGAACATGGAAAAAGGCAGAGCATTAGAAATGCTGAATATATCCAATAAAACGAATTTGACAATAAATATTTCCATTTCCTTTTCACAAATAAGCTTGGCCTCTAACAAATGACAAACAAAGAATCAAAACCACAAAAAATAGCCAGTAGGAGAAAGGAACCGAAATAAATCTTTTAAAACCAGTAAACTCATATGGGCTTATGCCTACAGAGTGCATTCAGGGGAGAAATTCAGAAAATTATAATGTTCTCAATGTGGATTTCATAATGCAACAGAAAAAGCCACATAGAATCATAGAACGTTTTGGGTTGAAAGGGACTTTAAAAATCGTCTCATTCCAACTCCCCTGCCATGGGCAGCGACACCTTCCATAGACCAGGTTGTTCAAGGCCCCATCCAGCCCGGCCTTGAACACTTCCAGGTTTGGGGTATCCTCAGCTTCTCTTGGCAGCCTGTTCCAGAGCCTCACCATCCTCGCAGTGGAGAATTTCTTCTTTACCCATAATCTAAACCTACCCTCCTTCAGCTTAAAGCCATTCCTCTTGTCCTGTCACTCCATGCCCTTGGCAAAAGTCCCTCTCCAGATCTCATGTAGTCCCCTTTAGGTACAGGAAGGTGCTATAAGTTCTCTCTAAAGCTTTCCCTTTTCCAGGCTTAACAACCCCAGCTCTTGCAGCCTCACAGGAGAGGTGCTCCAGCCCTCTGGGCATCTCCCTGGCCCGATCTGGACTTGCTCCAACAGGTCCCCATCTTTCCTGTGTTGCAGCATCAGAGCTGGGTGCAAAAGAAGGCAAAAGACAATGGAGAAGAAAAGGTGAGAATGACTCAGTGGCCCTTTTCAGAGCCTTTCACATAGTAGGGATAAGGATTTCCCCACTCCAATTTATCGTTCCAGTTCCTTGTGCATTGTGGTGGTTTGAAGGGGTTGAGCTGATGGACAGGGTTTTAGACCAATCGCTTCTCACGATTTTGCATATAAGAGAGCACTGGTGAAAGGAAGTTTCTCTCTTCTTTTCCGGTCCCTCAGCCGGGAGGGGTGGCGGGGCCGGGCCCGCCGGGCCC
>VWZT01005663.1:155750-335974 GCA_013397055.1 Pachycephala philippinensis | reverse complement strand
GAAGACTGCAAAGTTCATGAGAGAGAGAGAGATATTTTCACGGCAGCAGGTGTCCGGGCGGGTCTGTTTGTTAGTGACAGTTTGAAACACCACATTGGAGCAGAAGAAACCTCTTTTTCTTTCAAATATGAGTGGGACTTAAAGACTGCAATTCTGACCTGAAATCATATCTTATCCTTTGTGCAAGTATAGAAATTATTAGAGGGAGGTGCTGGGGGGAGAGGTGCTGGGAAGAGAAGTGCTGAAGGGAAAAGGGAGAGTTTGTTGTAATCTTTACCATTCTTTTATTACCTTTAGTTCTGTTAGTAATAAACTTCTTGGTATTCTTTAAAGTTTTGAGCCTGCTTTGCCCTTCTTCTAATTCTTATCTCACAAAAAGTAAAAGATGCAAACAAAACCACCACATTAATTGGTGCATTGGCCGGGAAACAAACTGAACCCTTTACATGCATATTCCACATTGCTTATGAGAAACCCCTCTGAGCTGCAATTACAATTTGAGCTTTGACCATTGAAGATCCCATCTGCACCACGCCACTTCAGACTCTTTTTTCCAGAGGGTGAGAAAGAGCTGCTTGTGGATGAGAAGTCCACGGTGGATCAAATTCCCGCAGCCCCCAACAGAGGTCACACAGCAGAGCAGGGCAATGGTAGGGAAGTACACGAGGGCCCCAGCAAGACACCACAACCCGCTCCTCTCAGCCAGCTGAGCGGTAATAAATCAACGGCGACAAATATTTCCCTGGTCTCTGCTGATCTGTTGGCTGCCTTGCTAAACCTGAAGCTTTGTGTTTAATGAATTTTCAGGTGACACTCTCAGGGAGTGAGCAAAGGCACATGAGCTCCTTCAAAGGAGCGCGCTAGAGGCAGTCTTTAATTATTCCCCTGTTATTGCAGCTTGCTCTCCATTTCAGGAATGGCTACTCCAAGCTCTGCTTTTCTCCCTTATACACATTCCAAATTAAAGTAAATCCAGTGAATCCAATCAGGTTAGTGTATGCAATTTAGAGAAGAATTCAGTCTGTTTTTATTTCTCTTCTTTTATTTTGTTTCTTCTTAATTTTTAATTAGAGTGTAAAAAATGAAACCAGTATTTTATTAAATCCTTATTTATGAAAATTGCTTCAAACTATGCACGGAAGAGCACTGCGTGATTGTTCATTTTACCATGGTTATAAATATTGTATTAAATTACGTATGACACAGAAAATAGTCAGTAATTTTAAAAAGTGATTTATAAAAAAGGCAGGGTAGGCAATTGAGATGATAGAGAAGAATGTGTATGGATAATGCATGCATGTGCATACATAAACAAAAATAAAACCCCAGGAAGTAGCACAGAAAATAAAAAATTGAACACTTCAAGAACAAAGCCTAAAACTATTTTGATGCTCAGACTTTCTTTTCAGACTATCTGCTCAGACTATCTTATATATCATATAACCTATATTAAAAAAAAAAAAACCTGAAAGCACAACAGAGCTAAAGAATCAATAGATAAAACACATCATGTAGATTCCAAATGAGAAATTTAAGGAATAAAATTCTTATGCAGCTTATCTTTAGTTTTAGAGAGTCAGTCACCTGTGTGGAAAATGTGACACCTTTCCTAGGAACAATAAATCGGTTGGAGCTGTGTGAACCAATGCACTGGCTGTTGCATGCACAAAGCTGGAAGATATTTAACAATCAGCTGTCTTCCAGGGCTGTCAGATCTTTGAGGATTTTTGCAGTTAGCTTTTCATTTATGATTCTGCTAGTGCATAGTTCACCTTGCACTGAAAATTATACAGTAATTGGGGGAAAGGGGAAAGCAAACCCCAAGATATTAAAAAGGAACCACACCCATAATGCTTCTGATGATATAATTTTGATTTTTTATGATAAATATATGTAAGAGACCTATATTTACGCTCAATGCTGCTGATTCAAGCAACTTGCAATAATAAATGTTTAATGGGTCATTGTCTTTGTGACCCGTTATTTTATATTAATTTATAATTTTGCTGTCTCCCATATCAGAAAACATCCCCCAAACCTCTCTTTCCAGTATTAGATGTCAATTGTATTCTGTGCTGTCAAAACTTACTTATTGCAGCAGGACAAAGGGTTAAGAAATAAGTCACAAAGGACATATGTAACCAGAGAATTAAACTGAATCCCTCCTTTGAAGAAAACTGGAGGATGCTGCTGTTTCTGGATGCCTCTTAGAAACACAGTTTGATCTGGTTTTCTAAAAAGACAGAGGAAGATGGAAAACTATGTGCAAAACAGGCATTCAGGCAGGTTAAGTTTGTTACCCACATTAGTGACAGACTTTATGCACGACCTCAGTAACATGAAAACATCAAAATAATACATCAGCATTGAGCAGCATCCCAAGGAAACCTCACCCACCAATCTGTCCCTGTGCAGGAAGAGCTGCTTTCCCAAGCTAGAGTCTTCTGCCATAAAATTTAGATACATAAGGAAAGTCAAAACACCTCAGGATTGTGGCTGATCACCTGGAGCCCTGGATATTAATGGCAATCAAGGTTTTTCCTGGTAATCTCTGCTATATTTCTGTTCCCTCCTCTAAAACACAATAAGTGTTTCCTATCTCCCTGAGAGCTGGAGATGCCTGTGAGGTGCTTAGATACTACAGAATGGAGATCATACAAAAAATAAAGGGGCTAAATCAGCTCCCTTGCACCCTGAGGGTGGCTTTCAGGATCAGCACTTTTCACTGTTACTCCAAGTGACCGCAGAGTCCTTCATGAGTCCCTCATTACACCCAGTAATGCTGGAAAAGGAATAATTTTTCCCTGGGCATATTTAGAGATATCCATATTTTTAATCTGTCCTTGCTACATTATCTCTACATCCTAGGGTGTCTTAGCACAGAATATACCTATACTTGAATGCCTGTAAATTCATAAATGCCAGTAAATTCCTCAATTGCAAATCCATATTAAATCTCAGACTTGGTTCTCCTTTCACTTGCAGTGGTTTTTCCACCCATTAGACTTGCTCCTTCTTTGCTACTGTGAGATAAAATGAGGTTTTCTTTTTCAGGTCAGATCCTCTAGGTGAGGAAATGGCTTTTTCCCTGAAAATTCATGTTATCATGAGTCTTGTCAAGCAGCAGTGAGACACTCACTGTGGTGGAGGTGGAGTTACAGCAACTGACGACCAAGGCAATCAATGTGGTTTTATCTGCCCCAAGATAACTGAGAAGAGAAAATTCCAGTGGCTTGTGTACCAGTGTTGTCATGGTGATGTCATAGTGATGCCACTGCTGCACAAACCACTCCTTATGCCCTGGATGACTGACACTGGCTTTGTCCCCAGGGCTGCAGTGGTTGCTCCATGAGAGCATCCCAAACGAGCTGACTCTGCTCTCCTCAGCGTCCCTTCTTGAGAAGGAGCACTCAGGAGGAAAGTGGCCTGTTTGGAGACTGCTGTGCCCTGCGCAGGAGGCAAAGTCCCACAGACGTGCAGAACCTCCTTGGGCAGTTCATGTCTTGCCATGGAGGGTGCTGTTATCTTATGGATCCACTGACAACCAGCCAGGATGAAATCAGCTACAGCGTGGTGAGCGTTAGGTAGGAAGATGTGAGTTTTATCCCCATATGTCAATTGCTGAAGTGCAAGTTTCATAACAAGAGCAATTCCAATAAACTGGGGGAAAAAGGAAAATGTCAATTCTATCCAGATTAGATATATGTATCTCTAGATGCTTCTCAACTACATGAAGGTGTACTGATAATAAGCAGTGTATATGCCATGAAAAACATGAAGAGTTGGCCAACTTTAAAAACTCAAGACCTTTTCATAGCAAGTAGAGCATGAAGTATCTCATTCACTTGTATATACATACATATATATGAAGCTTGAACAAAATCTTCTGATTTTTTCTTTACAGCTCCTACAAAACATCAGCTATTGCAGAATGTCACTGGTGAAAATACGAGCATATGTATGAAATTGATTTAATGCCAGCTAAAGGAACATTAATCTAGCTGCAAATTTTCACTGCAGGGACATGGTGCAGTAAATTTCTGCTAGTCTAACACTGGAGTTGATATTCCATGATATATGATGCTTTCGTTTGGAAAAGAAAAGAAAACTTTTCTTCAAAACCTTAATTGACTCTCATATATTTCTGACTACAAATTGTACTGGATAATAAAGGCAATAAGTATAGCAAGTAAACCCATATTTTTCAAACACTCTGAAAGATATACAATTAAGGTACCCAGTTCACTGTATTCTCTTCATTCCCTTTATAATAACTGGGAGTTAACATTCTTAATTCACATTGATTTCCTTCATGGATTTTTTGGGTACTAACATACAAGCAGAACAAAAAGAAAAAGCCTGTGCTTCCAAGAAATCCTTCAAAGTGAAGTCAATAATTGGGCTGCCTCATGGGATGATCTGTAGCAATTCCAGGTAAGGAAAGTCATGGGGCTGCACCATCACTCCTTAGCAAGAGGCCAGTCTTGAGTGGTTTTCTTTTACTATGTTTTGTACACTTTACTGTGAAATTGTGTAGTTAAGGGAGTAACCACCGTGACTTCAGATGCTCCAGAGATTATGGAGGGATAAGCATTTTATATAAAACCGTTCACAAAAAAAATGTCATTGGTCCCATACCCACTTTACTACATCAAGGTCAGAGCTTTGGGTCAGTGGATGGGGACACAGTACTGCTCTTTCAGACTCAGGAATTCACCAGGCAGGCCTGGAAGGTGGTAACTCATAGTAGAGGTGGTTAAAAACATCTTTGAAACCCTCTCTTAGCTGTACTTCACTGACTGGTATGTAAATAATTTGGCTGCTCACTTGTACAGGCTAAGACATCAAGGGTAAATGCCTTTTTCTGCCTGATTCAGACCAAGCATCACTGATCTGAATTTGAACATTATCTTATGTCATTAGGCAATCTGAATGGCAGCATGTCCCTCTTTCCTTCAGCAGAGTTATTTTTCTTACTTCAGGAAAGAATTGTTCTTTCCTGCATCGTTCCCCTTTTCAGCAAAGATTGGAAACCAGACGCATCTGCAGCACCAGCCACTTGTGCTGGAAGTACTTAACACCTTCAGAAACTGTACTGACCTCTTGGTCTGAGCTTGCTTTAGACTCCTGTGACAGTGTAGCTAACACCTCTTATACACACCACCTTTCTGATTTCTACCAGTGTTTCAGCTGTTCCAACGTGAATTCTCCTTCTGCCTTTCTCTGCAGATGTGTACATGTGCACACACCCCCAGAAGCCCAAATGAACAGGTGAGCTATGCTCACAGACAGCTGGGCTTGCAACTGGGCATGCTTTGTTCATAGAATCATAGGATGGTTTGGGTTGGAAAGGACTTTAAAGGTCATCTACTTCATCATCCAAAGTAACATAAGAAAGCAAGACGACTCTTTCAGCCTCAGTCCAAGCTTCGTGCAGCTTTTCATCAGATCTCCAGCTGAGGAGGGCAGGTCCTTCTTCCTTTTAAGGACTTGCTGGGTCCCATGTGGAAAGGCTTTTTCCCTCTGTATTTTTTATCAAGTTCTGGTAGCAAGTCACTCTCAGGACTTGACTGGTTATAGGGGTGAGCACTTGGTCTGACTCCAAAGATACCTTGAAGACCCCAAAGGCAGGAGATTTTTGTGAAGCATTTCCAGCCCAATGACTGTTTCAGAAGTTATACATGCCCTCTACAGCCCTGAGATGCTGCTCATCTAACTGCATGTCTTTTTGCCCTGTCTCTCCAGATGGAACAGCTGGTATGGGATTTGAGAGCATTTCCAGTGGCAGCCTTAAAGAGCCCCTGATGTCCCTGTGCAGGAAGGGGACATGGCCATGCCAACCATACCAAAAAGTAGGTGCTGCTGTGTTCTGCAACAGACATTTTATTGCACACTGTAAAAGTGATCCCATTTGCATCTGTTGATAGAGGCAGACCCATCTGCAGTCTGTGTTCAGCCATTCCAGAGTAACCTGTGCCATGGATTAGCTGAGGTCCTGCATATGCCACCTCACGAACAAGTGATGGATGTCACAAATTGCTGGACCCTGAGGGTTTTTTAGGACTCTGCTGGGAGCAGTCCATTCTGAAATCTAAACTACCCCAATTGCCATGCAGGGATCAGAAGTATATTTCAGCAAGAACTGAAAGGGAAAAGCTCAGAGGCAGCATAAATAGAGTCAGATTGTCCTTAGCTTAATGGAGGAAGGACAATAAAATGTAAACAAAAAGTGTCCAGCTTCAATCTAAGAGTTATTCAATCACCACACATGCAGATTAAATCAAAATGTTTGGATAAGAATAAATGATGGTGGGAGGAAGAGAGGATGGTTAAAAGGGATGCAGGTTTCTTACTTAATTTGTATTTTAGACAAAAAATAGCTGAATTTGCTTTGAAGGTGACCTTCTGGCAGAGGATGAACCTGACAATTTTCTCTCTGAGGCTGGAGATTCAGAAGATAAAAAATGGTTGCAATCAATAGTGGAACAAAGAGACAACTTTACCCTTTGGCAATAGGGAAGGGCACGGCTCTACTGGGTGAGTGAAGTCTTGCTCTTCTGGTTTGCAAAGTACAACCCTAAAAGTTTTTGGTGCTGCTCGCTCAGAGATTCCTGCAAACTCTCTGTAGTCACATAATGTGACATCAGGAATTTTTTCTTCTATGTCTTGGTATATACAGGGTTTTTTCTGTCATTGTATACTAGAAGCAGATGGAAAAAATGGAACTGGAGTCTTCTCTCTGAAGACTGAAAAATTGAATTCTAAGTCACAAGTTCACATTTTAAGCTGGGGAGAAAAAAAAAAAGAAAAACAAATAACCAACCAAAGAACCTACTCTGATGATTTTGGAAACAAAACTTTTCAATTAACTTATATATTCATCAACATTTGCTATTTTGAGTCGCCTGAAATTCTTCTATGCTTTCAAAAGAATTAATAATAGTGCATTTTTGCTTACACTTGGAAAATTTTTGTTCCCTTTTATTGTTCATAGAAGATTTGTTTGTTAATGGTTTCCATTAACTGATCAGTAGCTTTAACCATTAACTCTTTCCAAGCCCTTTTTCTCTTTTTTAACTTAGTCCAAAACCATAAAACACATCAGTGGTCAGAGTTTTTATTAGAATTCTGGAATAGCAATTCCTCATGGCAGACAGAACCACAGGATAATCAAGGCTGGAAATGAACTCTGAAGACCCCCTGGTTCAGTGTCTTTCTCAAAGAAAGGCCAGCTAAAATCAGGTTGCTCAACACCTCATCCATCTGATTTTTTAGCTGACCGAGGTGAGATTTCACAGCTTCTCTGGGCCCCCTCAGACTCTGCTCACCGGGCAAGTGCTTCAGCCCCAGCCGCCTCTGTGGGCCTTTGCTGATCTCCTGCACTTTGCAATGTCTCACTTGCAAAGGGGAGTCCAGTGCTGGACTCAGATGTGGGCTCAGAAGAAAAAACCAAACCAGTGCTTCTGCAGCCTGATCCTTTTCAATTTGCATCTTACACAGCAGCAGGTGAAGGTACAGAGAGCCTTCCAGGCTCAGCTTTCACCCTGACTGCTCAGGAGCTGTGCCTGCATTTGCTGTGACAAGTGACCCTCAGATTTCTGGCAGCAGAAGTTGTCAGCTTTCCAGTGTTGCAGTTTTTCAGATCTTAGGACTATCAGGCTGTCAATGCCATGGGCTGCTGACCTAACAGGATTGTCAGCAGATGTCCCCACTGAATCTCTCCCCATCACTGTGACTTTCCAACACATTTTTCTTTGACTTCAGGATGCTTAACAGAGCTGCAGAACACTTCCCCAAGTAACAAGGGTAACAATGACAGCAACAATAGCAGCAGAAGGAAAAAAGACTCATGCAATCAGTCAGGGAGGAAATTAGGACACTGAGGTTGGGAACTAAGGGTAGGGGGAATGCTGCAACTGACAGGAAAGTAGATTGAGTTTGAAAAGATTTTTTAGGTCTGTATATAAGAGGACTCAAGAATATCCCACCTGAGGCTATCTGTAAGCTCACCTTCCAAGATGGCTTCATTGTCAGCACGAGAGACAATGCTTTTTGAAAACCAAGACAGCACATACACAGGAAACCCATAGTTACACAGACAGGTGGAATCAGGCTTAGAGAAAAAGAAACATATATTTCTTAGACTATCCGAAAGAGTTGCTTCAACTTAGATGTAAACCAGCACAATGTAGGTACTAAAAAAAAATGAGTAAAGCTGACCTGGAACTGCAGTAGACTGATTGGTTAACTATAAGGCAAATTTCCGTTTCTCCAGGAGACACATCTGTAATCTCTATGTGCCACAGGTGGAAGTATGGGGATTTCTGAAAACATGATTTGGGGATTATTTTAAGCTTTTTCTTTCCGATTGTAGTAGCTTGGCCCCTGCCTGGACAAAGACAGGAAAATGGTGCTTTCAGAGGCTTTTTTTTCACACTGAGATTTGATCTGCCTCTAACAGCATGCTATTGCATGCTATGAATAAAGTCATCTGGCAACACCATCATCTGGAAACAGCAGATCAGAATTTTTTTTTTTACTCTGCTAGTGACTTGGGATTAGACCTTGAATAAATTATTTTATCCCCCCGAGCATGTTGTCCAGAGGTGCTGTGGACTCCCCATCCCTGGAGGTGTCCAAGCCAGGCTGACTGGGGCTCTGAGCAACCTGGTGCAGTGGAAGGTGTCCCTGCCCATGGAAGGGAATTGGAACTTGATGATCTGTAAGGTCCTTTCCAACTCCAACCATTTTGTGATTCTACAATTACATGATTCTGTCTTCTCTAGTTCTCTATTTTGCTGTGTGAGCAACAGAGATTGGCAGATCCAAGGATTTACAGCAGGTCTGGCTTTGATATGAGATCCAGATTACTACAACATAGCTGGACCAGAGCATCTCTGTTTGCTCTAGGTCTTGCATCACTCTGTCCTTCTTATATGCTGCAGTGTTCCTCATGATGGAGGGGTTTCAGACTACACACAAGCACTGAACTTTTCTTTTGTACCCAATGTATCCTCATCTTCTAACAGAGTCTTTTTCTGGGAGTGAAAGTAAAAATTCTCCACTAGCTGAAAAAGGTTCCTACTTTTTCCCTGCTGTTTTATGCACAAGGTGCCTGGTCAGTGCTCAGTAGGCTTCTTGACATTTTAGTAGATGAAATTCGAGTCATCTGATCCCCGTCTGTGCTTTTAATTCCCAATCTGTCTCTTTGGCTACATCCTGATTAATAAAATAAACAGGACCAGAACAGCACAGGACTGGGGCCTCAGCATTATTTGAAACACAAACTTTTATTTCCCTGCTTACTTCACTTTCATAGAAAATGTTCAGGCTGGTCCAGGAACCAGTGTGAATCAAGAAGCAGTTTGGATGCAGACGTGTGTTTTGGAGAAGGGAATTTAGCCACACATGCACAATCTGCAGTGTGAAAACTCTCCCCACGTCAGAGACATAGACTTCCATATTTCACCTGGCTTGAATTTTGAATTGCACCCTTAAAGCATTCTAGGAATGCTGCTGCCTAATTTTGACAGCCATAAAAGATTTCCCCATGAGGGAAGGGCTTCTTGGAACTCACATTTGGGAGAAAAAACCCTTTCCAAAAATGACTTGTGATTCCTTATAGCAGAAGAGATGAATGACTAGTGCACTTTCCATAGAAATTTTGCTCTCAGATCCTCTAGGCATTTCTGAAAAAATCCCTTGGTCTTCCTAGGAGATCTGTCCTGTCATGAAATGGAGGCTCTCACAGAAAGAACCTTAAGGAAAGCATGATGCAAAAGCAAAATATAATTATTGGTGAACAGCTTTTAGATTTGACTTTAAATGCTTAGGTTTTTATAAGAAAAGGAGAGGCAGGATTATCACACAGCATAGCACAGAAAATATTTGCACTGGCTTTACACCTGTGCATCTCCACTGAGTTTTGCTTATCTACAGAAGCAAGAAAGAAGACTCTGGCCTAGAGATTCAAACACCAACAACAAAATTAGGGGGAAAATTTTCATTTTGTTTTTCACTCTCCTAACTTTTTTCTTAATAAAACTTCAGACTATAAAAGCAAAATAAATACAGATAGCACATTAAAAATGTTTCTGCATATCAGGAAATTATGTTCTTAAAGCAATTTTGGATTCCCACCTGTCTTTACAGTGGAGAACTGAATAGCTTGTTTGTGCTGAATCTATTGTACAAACTATTAAAAAGCCAATAAATCCAAATTATGTATTGAAATATGAATTGCGTTTAGGAACTAAGACCAAATTAAGAGGAAAAAAAGTTCTCTTTTTCTCTGAAACTGTCTTAAAGCCTTTACTGACATTCATTTTCTTTTCTTCTCTGATTTTATTGACAGCCAATTTTGATAGGTTCTCTTTTTTGCCACGTTTCAGTATTTCATGACAGTTGGCAATCCAATGTTGACATAGTGATAGGATTTGATATGACCCCCAATACTTAAAAGACAACTTTATTTTGGAAGCAATAGCTGCCAACACTTTAAATAGACATGCAGTCCTGATGTATTACACCTTTCTTGTATGGGAGCAAAATAGGATGCAAGGTGAGCCACCAAAATCTTTGTCTTGTTTTCTCTATGAATAAAAGTCCCCAAGGGAGCAACTTTCTTTTTCTCTCTTTCCTTTGTGTTTATTTATGCATTTTCCCAGTGCTACCATAGGAATACAGGCAGCAGGTGTTGCAGCACAGCTGGAAAGGATATCAGTGAGGTCACACAGGGAGTTTTGGGGTGTTGCACAGCAGCAGGGGCTCTGGCCAGACAAGGCAAAAGCCATGTGTGAAGTGCAGTTTCTCCCAGCTCCTGGTCCTAATGGTCTGTGGTCCTCATGAACACAAAGAAAGTCTGTGACTGGACAGAGAACCAAAAATAAGATGTTCAAGACAATCCTTTGTGTTCCAAAAGCAAGAGGAAACAGCCTCAAATATTATAATATATATATCAAATATAATATGGATATTAGGAAATTTTCTTTACTGAAAGGGTTGTGAAGCATTGGAAGAAGCTGCCCAAAGCAGAGGTGGAGTCACCATCCCTGGAGATATCTAAAAGATGTATCACTGAGGGACCTGGTTTAGTGGTGAGCTTGGCAGTGCTGTGCTGAGGCTTGGACTCAGTGATCTCAGGGGGTTTTTCCAACCAAATGATTCTATGATTCCATGGCAGGGGATCTTAAGGACTGACCCAATTCCAAGCCTTCCCCTTCACAGCCTCTGTAGCAGAGAGGAATCCTATGAAGAAATGAAATGTCTGAGGGAGTAACAAAGGCATCCCTGAATATCCTTGGACAATGCCATGCCACAGGAGAAGTCCTCAAATACTGAACCAAATTTTGAACAATGTTCCAGCTACAAAGATCTGCTTGATCAGCTTCCAGAGTAGCTTTGGCTTTAGAGAGACACAAATATGTGTATTCCTAGGGGCAGCATTTAGGAGCATTTTATGGGGTCTGACTTATACTCTGACACTTCAGTTCTGTACTGCTCATGGCAATAACATCAGCAGATAAACTACTTCTGTAAATTGGACTTAAAATTTATATATGTACAACAATTAAAAACCAACATCCTGATATCTAATTGTTCCCTTATGCTCACTTTTGGGATATAAAGACCAAATTTTTCCACATTCTTCCCCTAGCCCAGTCTGCACCAGGGTGTCTATCTAAACAGCTGCTAGCAAGTAGCTTATGCTACCTTTGCAGAGGCCTTGGCATAGTCCTGTCATATTTTTTAAGGTGCTTTGGCACATCAGCTCTGCCAAAACAAGATTTGAAACTTGGAAAACAAGGATATTTGGAGAAAGCATTTAGGTCTTTTGTCTTTCTAAGAAAGTGAAAAGTTCTTTCCAGAAAGCCATTATTTCCTTGTTCCTACTGAATGCAAAATTAGGGAGCTGTCTGAATATTAGTTATAGTGTTATTCATAATAACTGGATTCCATTTAAGACCCTAACACAGCTGACCTGACAAAAACAGCTATTACTGCACATCAGCCCCATCTCTATGGCAATGCCTTCTATTTGGGTGTCAGAGCTTCTCCTCCTGATTAACACATCCTACTTCAGGTCTCTTTTATAAAGAAGGGAAAATGCAGTTATGCCCATTTTGTGCACAGGAGGTGAGCACAGAAACATTGCAATGACTTACATGCAAAGTCTGCGCCCCAGACGTGAATCACTCTCCAGAATCTAAATTGCAACACTACTGTAATTTCCTTCCCTATTCCATTAAACAAAATTTGCTTAAACTAATGTAGCAGCAGATGCTCTGTGCACAAGAGTAGTGTTGCATCAAAGGTTTCCTCTCTGCTAGTCACAGACTATGAAAGGGGAAGGAGTCACCTGAGCTAACTTGAGTGATCTGTACTATAGATGTATACTATGTTTGGTCATGCCAGTGCCATTTGAGATCTCCTAGAGTCTCACCACCTGTCTTTTAGCATTTGTTCTTGAAGACTGTCAGTCTGTCTCATTTCAGACTTCCTTGTGCAGTTGTTCAGACACCTCAAGCTATCTCACATGGCACTAGAAACCTGTTTGTAGGCAAACAAATCAAGATCCAGCTTGGATCCAGGCAGCTTCAGTGCCTTTAGTTGGTGCAGAGTCACACAAGGAAACAATGCCTCTCTTTCACACCTGGCTAGTCCTGTTCCTTTTAAAGCCATGTTCACTGCTCGCTCTTTGCGTGGTCAGCAATTTCCTACTCCAGTAATCTTCTAATGTTCCTCCTTGCATTGCTATAAAGGTAATCCCCAACGAGTTAAAAAACCTCATTTCTGTGATTTTATGAGATACCATTTGAAGGAGGTCAGGAGAAGGAGTTCTCATATTTATTATTAGTAAGTGGCAATTTAATTTTTCAGCTGCTTTACCTCCTTTAGCGTCTCTTGCCTTAAGTTTCAGGCAGCTGCTCTGGGAGGTGTTCAGCTGTATGAGTTATAACCTGACTTTGAGCAGGAGGTTTAAGTACACAAAGTGAGTCACTTGATTGATGGCTCATTTGATCAGCTGTGCAGTCAGGGTCCTTGCTCTGCTGCAAACCTGACTGCGCAGTCAAAACTGCAGCATCCCTGGCTGGCAGGAGGATTCAGGGTCAGTAGCTGTTCTATAATAAAATCTGCATTACTGTAGTGCATACTGTACACTGGTGTCTTGTATCTTACCTATCTCTCCCCCTCAGCTGCCTTTCATTGTTCATGTAAGAAGCCCAGGTCTGGTTGCTTCCTTCTTGTCCTCCATTCTTCTGCTCAGGCCAGTCTGTCCCCTGTCAGCTTCAAGAATTCCTGTGGCCTCTTGTCTCCAGCTGGCTGACCAAGAACAAGGTCTCTGTTGCATTGCTCTGTTTTCACAGGAGAGAATTTAACCTCAGAGAAAATCCCTGAGCTTGAACATAATGGACAGTGAAAATATCACCAGTGAGAGCTGGTCTACTTCTATCGATTTGTTTGGTTTTTGATGAAAGAAAACTGTCTGGAAGAGTTACGTCCTCTCTGTTTTTCAAACAGTAAAAGTTACTGTTCAAAAAAAGTGACACATTAATCACGGGGACAGGTCAGCTATCAAGGGAACCATGGTGCCTAAAGGGAAAGGAGGTAGAGGTGAGGACACCAACCTGAGGAAGAGTGAAAAGCTCTGGACTATCTTTTCATGATTCACCGCAGCAGCTAAGACACACATAATTCATTGTCAAGCCTGAAAGGAGGTTGTGGTGAGGTGGGTGTCAGTCTCTTTTTCCAGGTAACAAGTGACAGGATGAGAGGAAATGGCCTCAAGTTTTCCCAGTGGAGATTTAGATTAGATATTAGGAAAAAACTTCTTCATGGAAAGGGTTGTCAAGAATTGGAACAAGCTGTCCAGGGAAGTGGTGGAGTCACCATGCCTGGAAGTGTTCAAAAAACATGTGGGTTTGGCACTTGAGGGCATGGTTTAATGGTGAACATGGTGGTGGTGCTGGGTTGATTATTGTACTCAATGATCTTAGAGGTCTCTTCCAACCTTAATGATTCTGTGATTCTGTGAAATATCTCTGAAATGCAACAATTTGAATGCTTGTTAGAATGAAGTATTTGGATGTGAGGTGGATGGACTTCAAAGATAAAGCTCCATTTCTACTCTGCCAAATTTACTCAAAAGGTCTGTTCTCTGGCCTCCAAGCTCCCTGATCCCACCAGCAGATTTTGTGGGAAGGCAACATTGACCTCACCAGAGGAAGATGTGGGTAGGAAGCACTTAAACCCACTGAACACATTCAGGTCCATGGGATCACAGGATATACAAATTAGGGTGCTGAGAGCTGACTGATGCCATTGCCAAGATCCTTGCCACTGTTTTTTAAAGGCCCAGGGAAGTGGTAGTATCACTGTAGATGTGGTACTTGGAGACATGGATTAGTGATGGACTTGGCAGTGCTGGGTTAGGGGTTGGACTCAATGATCTTATCTGATTTGGAGTGATGGTGTTTGTCTCCCCAAATAACTGCTATGAGTGAGGGAGAGCTGCTTCCCTGGGCACGGCTGAACACCCGCCTGAACAGGGGAAGTGGTGAATGAATTCCTTGTTCTGCTTTGCTTGTGTGCATGGCTTTTGCTTTACTTATTAATGTGTCCTTATCTCAACCCACGACTTTTCTCACTTTTACTCTTGTGTTTCTCTTTCCCATCCCACAGGGAGCAGGGGAGGACTGAAGTGAGTGGTTGTGTGGTACCTAGTTGCCAGCTGGGGTTAAACCACAGTGGTATTACATAAAACACATTATTATATTAATATGGTTCTTTTTGTACAACTTTCAGTGTATTTGTTATGAATACCTCACATGTACTGTGTTCTATACATGTTACATGAAGTTCTTAGCAGTTCATATGCAGACACTACAGCAAAGGCTTTTTATAGATACCTACAAATGTGTTTACAGAGCTGGCTATTACATAAAACCACCAGCAACAGCTTCTTGAGGAACCCAGTTCTGTCACTGCATGTTAGGGAAGATCTGAAATCTGCACGGAGCTCCTCAGGAGCCTCGTGCTGCCTCCTTCCTGCTCCCTGATTACATTTAGACAAGAGGTAGGGGCTCAGACAGGGCTGTGCTGAGGCTGAGGAAATTTGAAGAGGCAGGAGAGTTCGAATGTCACCAATCTTGAATGACACATAAAAACAAGTCGTGGCAATAAGATTTTGGAGCCAGACACCTCAGTCTCACTTATTCCTTGTGCTAGTCATCTGCATCGATGCCCAGATCAAGCCCCGAAGCTGGGAAGATGACAGATAGTTTCATTCCTAAATCTTTCATGTATATACTGTTCCCAGGACCAGCCCCATGATTTCTTTCCAGGCTGCACTTTTCCAGCTACTCAAATATTACTTTACAGCCATGTTTTGAGTCAAATCTCAGTTAGCAGCTGCTTGTGGAGTTTGGTGATGTCATTGGATGAAGTATCTCTCCCCAGAAATAAAGTACTATTGGTTTGTACCAAACCTCTTCATAATCACTGGAATCTTTCCCACTTGCTAATGCAGAACAGAGAGGTCTGAGTAACAGGAAAATACTCTTAATATCACAGATTATTTCTCCACGGGGCAATTTGTCAGAAACAGTTGTGAAGGTTGTGATCCACATTCACTCCTGCAAAATCACAGCAAGGGAGGGTACAAAAGAGTAATTTCTGGAATAAGGAGCAGGAAAAGGGTGAAAAGAGCAGGATAAGCAATTCTCAGAAGCTCTTTGGAAAAATATAAACAATCTGGTAAGGGGGAGGAGGTGTGGGAGTTGAGCAGAAGAAAATTAAAAGGATAATTAGAAGAGAAAAAAAATGGTGTTGCTGAGAACATTTTAGCTGGTGAAGCCAGGGATTTCAGATGAATTCACAGGAGACAGATGGTAATAAGGGGGAAAAAACCACCAACCAACAGTACACCCTATAATCAGTTCCTGAGCATGAATATTAGGGGGATTTAGTTAGGGATAGGGAATAAGGAGCTGGCAGCCTTAACACACAATTATTTTGTTTTGTATCTTTGCAACAGAAGAAGAGGGATCAGAGCAACTAAGCACAAAAGCCACAGCGCTGGTTTGTTGTGGGGTGTGAGCTGGAACAGTCAAATAATCCTCACCTTCTGCCTAGACTAATATTTTAGCTGCAGTTTTCACATTTCCATGTGATTGTGGTTGGGATTCCCTCTTTTTCTCTACCCTTTTTTTTTCTCTATCCCTTTTTTTCTCTATCCTTTTTTTTCTCTATCCCTTTTTTTCTTTATTCCCTTTTTTTCTCTACACAAATATCTCTGGCCCCCTGGAAGTTTTATTGATGAACAAATGGGTTAAATAGAGAAGTCTTTTTGCCATAGCAATAATCAATGCATCCTTAAAAAAAAAAAAAAAAAAAAAGTGGAAATAAAGGACAAATTATAACAAACTCAAACACCCCGTTCCTCCATTCTCTGATAACATCAAATAACAGAAGCTGTAATAAGCAAAACAGGAAAGAATGAAAACCATCTCCTCAATGTCTAGGAAGCACAGACCTTCCCAAAGCAATGGGGTGAAGGACAGAGATTTGGAAAGCTGCTCTGACTGCAGTGCACCCTCACGGCATGAGGCAGAGACCAAGGCAGCAAAATTGCATTAGCTAGCACCACAAATGCTGTTGTCTCGCTCTGGATACAAAAATGACCTGTACAAACGAGCTTGGGGGTCCCTTCACAGTATTCTCCAGAGTCTTGGATCTATGTCTCAGCCCTTTAGGGGCAGGTGGGGTGGCCCCATGACATAGTCTTTGTCAGAGGTGCTTCACTTTGGCTTGTTTCTCCTTTTTTAGTGGCTAAACTTAGATGCTCTACACAGTACCAGTTACCAGAGCCCCATGACATAGTCTTTGTCAGAGGTGCTTCACTTTGGCTTGTTTCTCCTTTTTTAGTGGCTAAACTTAGATGCTCTACACAGTACCAGCTTTCTTTTAGTGGCTAAACTTAGATGCTCTACACAGTACCAGTTACCAGAGCCCCATGACATAGTCTTTGTCAGAGGTGCTTCACTTTGGCTTGTTTCTCCTTTTTTAGTGGCTAAACTTAGATGCTCTACACAGTACCAGCTTTCTTGAGGGATATGCTTACAGAGGAGACTTGTTACCTCTGTCTAGTCTAAAGCTGGGCTCAACCTATACCCAAGATGAAAAGAATCCCCATGCAGACATGGAGAAGCCCTAAAAATGTGAAACATTTCATTAGAAAAAACTGTTTCCCACTGAAATTACTAGCAGAACTCCCATTGATTCAATTAAGGGAAGAATCACAGTGTTTATAGCCCCCAAACCTGCTTATACATGAGGACATCTGACTCATGAGGATAGTAACCAGAGGCAAGCTATTCTCACACTTTATTTTTCATGGAATCATGACTCCGGACAGCACAGATGAGACCAAATTGATTTTAAATAGGGAAGCATTTTTATATAAGGCCAAAGCTTTCAGATAATTTTGCTGATTTCAATGATAATTTAAATTTGCACTACCATGTTAATTGGGAATATTTTTAACAGAGGTATTACTGAAAATGAAAGGAAATCAAATGGGAATGAAAGAAAAAACACCCACAACCTTTGTGATTCCTCTAGTGGAGTCTCTCTCATGAAGATGATTTGATTTTGAAGTGTTGCAATTTGCACGTTATCAGTTCATGCCTGGTTGGAAACAGGTTGTGTTTTGTGTGGTTTGATTTGGTTTAGTTATTTTGTTTACTGCTGAGGTGCTGTATAAAAAAGAGGAAAAAGGATTTTCACAAGCTCGTGTGTCACAGATAGGTGTGAGATCAGGAGGGAGTTATCCATCTCAGCCAGGGATCTCCCATGTTTCCCCTCACTCCGTGTGGTGCTGCTCATGAGCTGTGAGTCTCTGGACACGATCCTGGCTACAAAGAGCTCCAGGAGGGAGCTGCAGAGCCCTGGCCAGGGGGGCAAGCAGACACCTGGCAGGCTCTGCCAAGGCCATCTCTGCAGGCAAAATCCATGTTGTCCATAGGTTTCCCAGAATCCCTCAGAAGCAGCTTCCCAGCCCTCCCACTCCCTCCAGGACAGCAGTTCCACTCAAACAATGGGCTGCCTTAAACACCATCAGCTGTGGGAAGTTTCTTACAACAGCTCTGACCTAAATCGTGTTCCCTCCAAACCTCTTCCTCTCCCAGCTGTTGGATGCCCCAAGACCTCTTCCAAGCCACCCAAACTTAAGAATAAAATGGCTTGGAGGACCTGAAACTGAAAGAAATGTCAGATTATGGTGGGTAAAACTGTTTCACTGGAAGTACAAACCTCCTTTCAGAAGAATTTCTGAAGAATAAAAGCCTCCATTTTACCCTGGCACAAGGCCTGGCTTTGCAGCAGCTCTTTCCATATTTCAACTCTTTCTTCTCAGAGGCTGTGATTCTTTGATAGATCAGAACTTGCATCACTTCATCTCCCACTTAACTAATTTGATGAGGAAAATGGAACTGCTATAGTGGCGATTTAAGTGCATTAAAGGAAAAAGTTAATCCAAAATTTTGATTCGCCAAATTTAAAGTCCATTTCCATTACATTTAATAACTTCAGCCTCTCTTAGTTCATCTATACTTATCTTTAAGTCTGCATGGCTGGGTGGCATTAGAAATAAGAAGATTATTCATAGTAGGGTGCTCTGCCTATGAATTTTTTCTCTAGCTCTCAGTAGAGATAAAGAATATTTGCTCAACTGTATATCATGTTATAATCACATGAGTGGTCGGCTCTTCTGTTCTTATAAAATCATATCTCACACCATCAGTCACAGACCTTTCAAAAAACACCAAAAAGGGTATAATTAATTCAAACCGAGTAATCATTAAAGTATGAGGATAGTCAGAGACATGCTTTTTCATTTCCCTCCAAGCACACATGAATTATGAGATCCGAGTCACAGCTCTTGTAAGGGCCTAGTTCATGCATTTGTGGAGAGGAGGGAACTTGCTGCATGAATTCTCACCTTTTCACTGTAAATCCACACACAAAGCGTTTGGGTCTGAAGGCCTGAATGGAGACGTGCTTCACCACACCACAGAAAAGCAGGCGAGGAAGGGAGCCCAAGGGAAAAGCTCTGTAAGGACTGACAAGGTAGGGAGGGAGCAGGCTGGAAGGCTTCCTCTTGGGCTGGCAGCAGCAGGTGCTTCAGTTCTGGAGGATTTAAGGAGTGACTGGGGAGAGGGGAGAAGTGAGAAGAAAACTTCCACACAATCCTGCAGCAGCTGGTGCTTCCCGGTCTGTGGAGTCAAGGAGAGAGAGTGGAGCCCTTGGAGCCGGCGTGGGAGCAGGTGGGGGAAGGTGCTGCTGTTATTTGCAGCAGACGTTCCTTAGCAACAACCTTGAGCAGATGGAAGGATGGGTACCACTGTGCAGAGACTCCATCAGCAGCCCCTCAGCCTCTCCCCGTGCAGGGGGAGGTGAGGCAACGCAGCAAATTCTACCAGAGAGCTTTTCTCCAGACAAAAGGAAGGGGTAAGGAGATCACTTCGATTCGTGCCAGTCTGAAGCATAAAGCGATGTGAGCAAATTGCATTAAACAAGTTTGATAAATACCAACAATATTGTTGTAATTATATAGCAGTTGTTACGTCTACACATACACATAGACATACAGATATATTCTTTTACTGTAACTGAGTAACATGGATTTCTAGGAATGCTGAGAAGTCTTGGAAACTTAAAGAATATAAATGTGATTACAAATATCTTTAGGTTATCCTGAGCCACACTTGATTTAAAAAAAAAAAAAAAGGAAGATATCAGGTCTTAATCTGTATCTGAAGTAAAAGGATGATATCAGGCCCTAATCTGTGTCTGAAGTAAAATACAAAGTGATTGATAATCCACAGTTAAAAAGGTTATTTGAAAATGGACAGTTCACAGATGCAGAGGATTTCAGAGAAAGTCTGCATTGACAGATGGATGTATTACCAAATTAAAGAAAACAGGAACCTTCTGTGGGGTAACTAATTAATCTTGTACATGGAGAATGTGGAGAATGGTCAAAGTTGAACACAGATAACAGCAGAGGTGGGGCCTCCTGCAGAGAGTGTCCATAAAACTATAAAAAATACTACCAACTTCTGCAGGCATCCCTCTTTTCTTCAAAATCAGGTGTGCAGAATTGAGCACTCTGGAATCCTCTATTTTGATATTGCATATGTAAATATTGTCCTATCATTAAAGGAAAAGGAATTCCGCTGTTTGTATTTGATCTGCCTACATGTCCTTGAGGTTTGACTGTCGTCTCCATGCAAAAGCAAGGGGGAACAAAAGTACAAAGGCCATAAAATTTCATGGTCAATAAAGAGCCATAATTGTCTCTGGGGGGAAGGACAAAATCTCTCTTTTCAGAGTTTGTACATAACAAGTAGTAGTGGTATTTCTTGCATCTTCTCAGGGGCAGGATGTTTGAAACACATCTATGGCCAAATTAGAATTATGTCAGTAAGACTCATGCCTTCAGTTCCTCTTTTCTATTAATATCACAATTGACAAAAATCTGATAGATTAATTGATTTATTTTCCTTGATTACCTTGATTAATCAGGACCCAGGTGAATCTTTTAAAGACTTAGGAATAGGTCTGTAGCCAGCAAAAGCAGATAAACACTTGATTATGTATTCTGGTGAGTCAAGCTCACCCATATGGGATCTCATCTCCATTTCCCTTCTGCTAATCTACCTCTTAGCAACATTTTAGCAATTCCTGTGGGTGATACATCAGTGAACAGAAATTGGAAAATGGCAGATGAGTCTGAACTTACTTCCATTAAAGCCAATGGATGCTTTATTCCATTAACACCAAAGACACAAGTCTGAGAAATAATGATATTTAATATTACTTCTTTGGCAATGTCTGGACAAAAGGAGAATTTTTTTTTTCCCTCTTCTGTAGAAATACAGATTAAAAGAATGCAACCAAAGCAAGGCTGAAGTTTTCTGTTTTATCAGAATTTAAAAATTGTCCAAAATCGTGCAATTTTGAGGAGACTATTAATTTTCCAGGCTTCTTATAGGTACCCCACACGTTTTTCTAATTCTGACCTTTCAGCCCACTTCCTTGTCCAACAGGTTTCCAAAGTTTCTGATAAGTCCCAGTTTCTTGTCAGCTTACCTGCCAGACAGGACAAGATCTGAGCACAGAGCTGCTTCATGGATCCTCAGGAGCCAAAACTCCCTGTCTGATAGCTATGAGACCACTGTGCTCTAAGGGGCTCCAGGGTTTTCACAGCTCCAGAGTCAGGGCTCAATACCCTGTCACAGATCATGTTCAGTTTTTATTTTTCCCTTTGAGAAACAGTAAAACAAAATTTCAGAATACCAGATCTTGGGGGACCAACTTCCCTGCCCAGACTCCTCAATCCAAAATCTGGGGGCAGGGTGAACCAGATTTGGCACACAGGCATCATTTTGTTGTGGATGCAGCCAGACAAGCACCATCTCATGATCTCATACGTGGTCATTTCTTAATTTCCAATTACTGCCCTATCATATCTATACAGTATAAAGTGGGTTGGACTTAATTAGGGGCTGTCTGTGTGTGTGTAATTTATTTGTTTGTTTATTTTGCCCTGTAACAGTCACAGAGGTTTCACAGAATGAATTACAGATCTCAGGTAAAAGGGGCCCAACTTGTAGCCACCAGGAACTACTGTCCCACACCACTGAGGTGGGAGTCCCTGCACAGATCTGGCACCCCCTGATTGTGCTGAGTCTGTGCAAAATCCCATCGAGTTCTCTGTGGACTGCAAAACAGCAGCTTTAGCATCTCACCAGATACTGTTCCTAGCTGCCTGAATGCGAAATAAGTTTGATTGAAACTGATGTAGGACTGTCCAGGTAGGGATTTGCAGTACTTTTGTTATGTTGATTGATAGCACTCTTCCACTTAAAAAGTAACTGCAAGTACTGCAGGAGAGCAGGTAACGTTAAGATAAGGCAAAAAAAGGCAGTATTATTACTGGCTTTTATTACTGTTGTAATTTCAGCATATTTTTCATCTGCAATCTTTCTCTAATCAGTAGCAGAAATTACCAGCTACCATCCTTCACCAATCTGCTCCAGTGGAAGGTGTCCCTGCCCATGGCAGTGGGCTTGGAACTTGGTGATCTTTAAGGTCCCTTCCAACCCAAACCATTCTCTGATTCTATGATCTTCCTAGCCATTATAAGGCAATAGTTCTCAAAATGCAGTATGAGCAGGAACTGAGATCAGTAGGCAATCCCATACATGACATCCTTGCCTCACAGCTGCTGCCAGCATGTCCATTTTCTTTATGTTTAATTAAGTAATTTGAAATAGCTTCTCCCACTCCTTTTCACACCCACAAAGCAAAAGACATTATTGATATTTCCAGTGTTGTATCCTTTATTATTTTATCCTCCATCAGGGTTGATTCTTTCACCTG
The DNA here is from genome assembly GCA_013397055.1 of Pachycephala philippinensis. Taxonomy (NCBI): domain Eukaryota; kingdom Metazoa; phylum Chordata; class Aves; order Passeriformes; genus Pachycephala; species Pachycephala philippinensis. Next base: position 313,528 of record VWZT01005663.1, on the reverse strand, counting down.
CTAGGAGAGCCAACTTCACGTTTTGTAGAATATCCCTTTTTTATGCAAAGCATTAGCAAGAATGACATTTCAGCACTGATCCTGAGAAAAGGACATTGCAAAGTGTCTTCATGGTGAGATAAATCCAGTGTAGCATGAATAAAAAAATTTCCAGTGCGTTCACATTCTGATTGCATATCTAGTTGGAAACCTAGATAGCTTGTTTAAATCATCAATCTGCTGGGTTCTATGCCATGGAAATTGCAAAGAAATTCTGCTTTGCAGGACTTCCTGTATTGTATCTTGTAGAACAAATTTGAATGTGCCTATGACCAGAGCAGAGAAATTTGATTGTGACACTTCTTTGTATGGATTGTGTCACTTTTCACACTACACTGACTTTTCCGGGCATCAGTTCAGCAGGTTACGTCACTTGACTCCAGAAAAATTATTTTGAAATACATTGAGTTTTTTCTTTACTTCTGTTTGGTTTGGGGTTGTTTGAGGCTTTGGTGGTTTTTTGGGGTTTTTTTTGAAAAGGTTCATATGAGCCTTTTTATAAAGGAGTCACATCTTGTATAATTCACTAGAGTCTTATTGTGCAAATAGTATCATCATCATTATTATTATTATTATTATTATTTCTATTTTCCACTTATAAAAGTAGTAACTCGGGAAACATCTCCTTACTTTGTCTTGTGAAGATTCATCCTACTATAGTAATTCCATCATTCTGGCTAATCCCTAAAGACAAAGAGGAAATTTCCCTGCCAATGATGCAGGTATTAAACAGCAAGTGACGCATTTCTGGTGCAATCATTGAAATTGTCACCAAGCACACAGATGGTGACCTGGGGGACATGAAAACCTTGATGTAAATTTCTCTAACCCATCCTTTGGCTTACTTTGATTTCAATGTGCTTCAGATACTACACAGTGAGCCAGACATTACAGGATACACAGACACAGTGCTGAGGCTGAAGGGAACAATTGCAGAACAAACTTTTATATATAACTCTGATTTCGAGGGAGGAAAGACTACAATCTCAAAAATGCTATTTAGAAAAGGCTTTCAAAGACAATAAAACCTAAGATGGAAGAGGTAATTTCTGACATTGAATAGTTATTTCATTCCTTTTGGTTTTGACACTGAAAAATACCATGATATGAAACTCACTGTCTCACATACTCCTAAGGATATTTAAAAATAGCTGTCTTTTTGTGTGTCTTCATAACATTTTTTGAATATATTTTTTCCTTATTTTTAAAAGTTGTCTAGAGTTAAATATTTTAGCTGTTCTGTCTCACTCTTATTTAAATTCTCCTGGCACTTCTGAAGAACTACTTCCTGCAGGAGTGAGAGGCAGCTTTCATGCCAGATTGCCTTACAATTCCCCAGTGGCAGCTCCCCCTCTCCTTGTTTACCTTCCTGGAATTAATGTAATGCCACCTACATGGTACCGGGGCAGATAGCAGCCTTCCCCTAAATTCTTGTGTAGCAGCATCATCTCTTTTGCAAGGTAGAGAACAGGACCTTGGTGAAGCCAGCACAGAGAGGCTGGGGGATAAATCACCTTAAACTCTCCAGTCACACTGGAGAGCGTGGTGTAGCCTGAAAGAAGAGTGAACCTGAACAAGGGTTTCTCAGAACTGGCTTGCCTGGATACCGGCACAGCTCTAGGTCCATTTTGAGCTCTGTTCTGGACAATTTACACATCCAAGATGAGTCAACCCCCCCTTTCTGCACCCTCCCTCCCCTTCCATAAAGCAAAACTCCATGCCCTTGGTCCAAGCCCCTCACCATCACGAACATAGAGCTATGTCTTCATGAACATCTTGCAGCCATCACTCCTATTCCAATGCTTTCTCCATCTGCACTTGCATCACTAATTTGACCCTTAACAGTTAATGACCAAGCAGGTCCTTAAAGAGAAGCACATATAACCCTCAGCTCAGACACATCTCTCTGAAGAAACCACCAGGTGCAGCTGCCTTGCTCCTTTTGCATTTGCTTGGCACTGTCAATGGCACACTCACCATGCTTGATAAACTCTGGAATAAACTATTCCAGACTCCTCAACTGCCTGTCTGCCTGTCTCTTCAGTAGCAATAAGGTCATTCTTAAAGAAATACAGTTCTTCTAAGTAGAAGGAAATGACCTTTATTTGTTGCATGTCTAAGTAAGCTGCATTAAAATAAGATGAAGACTGTGACAGGAGATAACCAAAGATGGTAAATTTCGGCTGACACTTTGTCCTTAACTTGAACTGTTCAACAAGAAAGTGTACAGTAAAAACAAAAAGATTTGGCCTTAAATCAGATTCTTTTGAGATATGTCATTGTGCTATACACTTAATATATTTTCAGGTACTTCTTGAGCTGCCTGCTATAGGAGACAGAATCTCTGGGAAAACAGGAGTGCTGTGAGACCATCACTGGGGATGTGAGTCCCTTAGGACCGGATGCTATAAAATTAAATCACAGCAACAGAGTCCCTGCCCAGACACCTCTGAAGTTAAATGCCAGAAGGGATACAACAGATGAGTCATTCAGGCAGACGAGGGAGGGATAAGAAGAAAAGGCACTGGCTGAATGGATCTGATAACAAAAAGAATGAAGGTCAAAAGAAAAAGGCTTGTGAGTTTTGATAGGGCAGTTTCTCACAAAGGTGGGAGTTATGGGAAAGCACCAGTAAGCCTGAGGAAGAGTCCAAGGGAAACATTAATGTGGGGCTGCTTCTGTTAGACATCTAGAACAGTCTTTTGGGTGACTGTGAAGTTTTATAGTCTATTCATTTTGAAGCTAAGTGTTCTGAAATTAAATTTGTACAACAAAACATTTTAAAATATAAAATGCAAAACCACATCAAGTTAGGACACTTGGGGAAAAAAATTCTCACACTGAGAAGTAAAGACTGCTTTCCAACGAGGTAGCCAATGAAGGCTCTACCCCAAAGCTGCTTTCAGTGAAGTTGAAACTGTACACCTGGGTAAAAGTGGGAAAACCAAGAAAACAAAGGCAAAAATCCAAGTTACAGAGCGGATGGCTGCATAATGTTAAATTCTTTGTAGGGTTCATGATGAGGATGGACTTTGAGGGTATTTAAGGAGGATGAGGCCATGAATTTTGCCATTTGTTATGGGAAACAAACAGCATTAAGGGAGATGGCAACTAGTGGAAGCTGGCAGATCGTGGGTGGAGCAGAGGCAGGAGCTGACATTGTGATAGTGATTGAAAGAGGCTGGGGAGATAGTTCAGTTCAGTTCATTTGGTTCAGTTCAGGCAAATAGGTGCTTCATTTTGGTTTTCTTGTAATAAGAAAAGAGAATCCTGAGGGAAGCACAGAAAGACGTCATGGTGGGATGATGTGGTCTCAGCAGCCTGGGAGATCACTCCTGACAGCAGGGACTTACACAGAGACGAGGAAGGTCAGCTTGTACATGCCAGGGTGACGGGAGTTTCTTGCTTATGAAAACCAGCACTGACCAAAAGCTGGGCAGGAATGTCAGAATGGCTGCAAAGGCCTTTAATCTGGGGGAGAGTGAGACCTAAACTTGAACATTGCTAAGGAACTGAAATCTGAACAGAACAGTGGCATTATCTGTAGCAAAACATTTCAGACCCCGATTTTAGGCAGCAACATTAGTAGGAGCAGGAGATGGACAAGCAGCAGATCTTGAGAACAAAAATAGCTTTTTTTCCCATGTTTGTTTATATTTAATTTTCTTTTTCCTTTTTTCCGTTTAACATATGTGAGACAAGGAGCAGATAGGTCAAAGGGTAAATATTTGCAAGATGGGAACATCACTGGGGCAAGAAAAGACAGAGTAGGGAAGTGGATTAAATTTTTCTACCTCTCAGACTGGTGGAAGGAACCTAAATTTAAATTACCAGACTTCTTCACGTTGTGATGAAATACATAAAAGAACCCAAGTTAGTGTCATCCCCAAGGAACCTCAGCCTCAACTGTAATTTAGGCACCAGATAATCCATATGGAAGGGGCATGGTATGGATTCTCCATCCACAGAAACATGCTTAATGAGAACAATGATGTTGACATGAGAGCCAGAGTGGAGGTTTCACCACACACGTTTCACTGCTTACAGCAGCACTTGCTAAACCAGTACTCAGTTACTTAAATTATTCCTCAGTTTCATTCTGTATTGGTGCCTTTGTGATGTATATTTTATTCCTTTTAAAGCAGAAAAGTGAAATAACTGAAGTAAAAAAAAAAAAAAAAAAAAAAAAAAAAAAAAAAAAAAAAACAACCAAAACCCTGCAGCTGATGTTTTTAATCACAGTTTTTGAGGAAAGTTGACCAATAATCTTGAGTTATTTTGGATTTTCATTATTCTTCATGACTTCAACACAGTGTCACTGGTGTCTTACTAAATTAATTGTGCTTGTTTCCTTCCACAGAATGAGTCCCGACTGAAGAGCCAAACATTTCTGGTACAAATTCACAAAACACATCAGAATTCCCTCCAAGCATTAATAAAAAAAAAAAAAATGATACTGAGTGGTCTTTTAGACTGACTGAGTTTCATTCCAATCCTATTTTGAACATGGTAGAAATGTTGCTACTCTGTTACTAAAGTAATGTTGGTAGGTAACATTTTACATTTTGACAGTACACAAAGTTACCATCAGTTTAAAATTGTAACTTTAAACCACAGGGCGTTGTAGACAAATTCCACTATGAGACTAACACATAAGGTCTTATTCAATACCTTATTTTTATATATTTTTCCATTTTAACAAGAAAGTTTTACCAATTTTTTTTTCCATCCATTTAGGCCTGGCTCCAGTTTCAAGGTAAGATGTTGGGAAATATTGTGTCACTGTGTAAAAAAATATCAAAACAAAGTGGCAGTTCAGCATGACAAGACAACTTATCACTGCCCAGCTGGAATGCCAAGAGGAAAATCAAAGCAAGCACTGGTGTTTGTAGGCTCCAGCACATGGCAAATGTACATTGTGATCTCAAGAGAAAGGAAGATGAGCTCAGGAAGAGGGTAATGAGCAGTGCTGTCTTTGGGAGCAGCCAGCACCAGGAGCAGCTGCAGTTCCAGCAAAGCTCTGCTCCCCAAAAACATTTTTATATTGAGCTGCTGCTAATCAATAGCAAGGTGAACTCCTGCTCCTGTATATTCCACAGGACAGACACCACAAAAACCTCCTACGACAGGTTCATGGCTGATAGGGGCCTTGGAGACCCTTGTGAGAGCCAGCAAGGAAGGGCAGGACTGCCGGGCTGGGATCCATCTGCTTCCCCTGCCAAAGAGAAGCTGCCTCTTCTGCAGGCTCGTGATGAATGATCCCCCATTTCCAGTGGAAGGAGGCAAGAGGTGTTTGAGTCACATCCTACGGTGACTCCTAAGGGAGTTTTGGAGGGTCTTGGTGCACTGGTGGGATGTGATTTCAATTAAAAAGAGCAGGAAGAAGGAATGAAGAGGAGAGAGGAACAGGGATCAGTCCAGGGTGGCGTGGTTCACCTGTGCCCTTCCTCCTGGGCTATGCTGGTGCCATGAGGTGCCTGTCACAGCCTCACAGTGCAAGCAAGAGACAGGAACTGTCACACATTCCCTGTAAAATGTGTGACTGGTACATTAGTACAAAAATAGGTACCAAGTTTCTCAGCTGATCATCAAAAGGGAGGGGTTCCAGTGCTGAGACTGACCCCAGAAAGGGGCAGGGGAAGTGGGAAAGGAGGTTGTACCTGGCAGACAGATGAGTTTTTCATCCCCAGCTATGCAGCAGGACGACATTAGCTCCTGTGATTGAATGAAGGCCTATACATAGATATCCATAAATAAATCAAAACCCCTTGCACAAACATGAAAGCTGAGAGTGTTTAATTCAGGCTTGACTGTTACTTTCTTCTCTGCACCAGGACTGGACCACTGTGAGATATAAAGAAGCATTGACTCTATTAGGTTTGAGCTATTTACCATATTAATCATAATCCAGCTCACCTTTCAAAAAGTAAATAACATATTTAAGATTATCAGACTCAGTTTTGAGCAACATTTTTCTTATTAAACAAGCACACAGGACTGGCAAAAATCAATAGGAGAGTTAGAGTAGCCTCCCCGTAGGGTGTTTGTTATCTCCCGTAAGTCACTGTAAAAGATGACAAAGCTGCCACATCATGAGGAAAAGTAATTTTACAGGATTCAGGTGGGTTCAAGTTTCCATCTTCTCACTGTAATCCAGTGCCTCATGTGTTTCCACCAGCTAAATGAACCTGCAAGCCTGCCAGACACAGGTGGCCACAGAGCTCAGTGTGCCCATTTCCATTTCCTAGGCCATCTTTCCTTACCTTTCTTCTTTAGCAGTAAAAAAAGGAATTCTAATTCTTCACAGGTAGTGCAAGTTGGTGTGACTGGGTTGGTGTAACAGCCCCCAGCTGCAGGGGGCTGCCTGACCACATCCATATGGGAAGAGGAGGGGATCCTCGTTTCAGCTGGCAAGAGGAAACCTGAATGATATCCAACACTTTCATCAGTCAGGTGACACAGTTCCCCTCCCTCACTGTCCCTGTCATCTCAAATAACTGCAAATGGCTTTGCAAAGTTAGTGAAATTACTACAATTTAGATTAAAATTATCATGTATAAAAAAGTTTCCAGATAGTCTGGTTTTTCTGTGCAGTTTCGTAAGTGTGAAACTTTAAAAATTAAGTACTGATACTAAGATTTTTGGCAAAGGAATGTTTTCTGTTGTTTATTTAGTTGTTTTTTGTTAAGGGTGTGGTTTCTTGGTTTTTTGGTTTTTTTTACCAAAACGGAAACTAATCTTAAATTCTCAGCTGGTGTGCAAGAGCTATTATTCATTTGTATTATCATAAGGCACTTGCAGCTGTAGTGGGAAGATCAGCTGGAACAAGAGGAAGTATCCATTCCAGATTAATGTTTCTAATGCAAAGGAAAGGTGGTAAAAGCAGAGAAGGATTAATCAAACAGCCTGTGGTTTGAGAGCATCTTTGTTTCAGAGAGAGAACCCTGACATTTGCCTTCCAAATCCTTATATTTGCCTTCCAGTCAGTAAATTGCTTTTAGTGGAAGTTACTGTCCATTGGTGAAAACAAATCTTTATGTGTAGAGATGTTAAGGGCACTGGGAACAATAAAAATAGCATTAAGAAGTAAATATGTGGGTTTGCAGTCATACCTGTTGCAGTACCAATCTCAGACATATAAGGAAGATACCACTCTGCAGCTACTACATGAGTAGAATAAAACTGCTCTACTTTCAAAACTGTGACTTTCAAACTTCACAGTTCACTTCTGTTGCCCAGATTAATGGGCTATTATTTTCTGTGTTTGTCTTTCTACCTGTGTTATTTCTGACTTGAGGAGTAGCTCCTGATGATCAATAAGGCTTCTAATATGCTCAAACTCACACTGTTAGCAGCACTAAGTCATGCACAGGACTCACAGCTGAGAGTTCACTTTGTTAGCTCTGTTCTCCAGGCAGTTTTGTAACCTTTACCTGTCCTCTGCATATATTTTGATAACTAGTATTGAGTGACTCTCCAAAGTGAATACTGTACCCTGTATAATGAAATTAATCAATAATACTTGCTATCCTTGATATTACATTCTGGGGACATTGAATCGTACATCTCTGGAGCACAGGGTTGCTTTTACAATATTAATAGAGGGTTGAACTGGGAAATTATTTTTGTTCCATTTTTAATGATAGAAGAATTTCTCCTCATTTGATGTAAAAAAGAACCGCACATTCCATGAAAAGCAAATTATTTTCAGGATCTTTCTAATTCTGATGTGAAATTCTAGGTATTTCTGTAAATCTCCTGTCAGGTCACTGCAGCTTGGTTAGTTTGCAATCAGATTTAGATCATTCCAAGCCAACACCAACTTTTGGTGTCAAGACCACAACATCTGTATGAATGTGTTTGATGCACACCACAGGAAGGCTTTCACTGCAAGAGATCACTGTTCAAGGGAGTATGTGGTCACCTAAAAAAGCGATATGTGGAGCTGTAACCATGGGAGAGGAGCTGCCTCAAGGTCCTCTGAGAGCAGGAAAGGTCTTGGTGTGAAAACATCTGCCATCTGATTAGTCAGAAAATCCCACAAGAACTACTTGAATACCCCAAAAAACCAATCTAGATACAGCCATATATGATTGCTTCACAAAGATATAATTCCTGCCCCTTTCTCCTGCATACATTTGATTAAGGAAGAAAAAAAGTCACGGCTGCCTCTTTGTAGCCCACTCTAAATTTATCCACAACCAGCAGATACAGACAATGGCCACTTTTCTGAGGTGTCATAAATAAAAGTTTCCACCTTGGGCCAAGTGGAAAGAGATGGAGCATCTCTTGGGAGATCTGCACTGGGTGGAGGGACAGTACCCAGTTCTTCAGCTCAGTATTCAACCACAATAAGAAGAAATCCTCCCTTCCAGCCCCATATTCTCTTTCTTATCCATCATACAACACCTAATTGCTGCAACAAGCCACGTGCCTGGGCAGTGGAGCCCTTTCCCTGCTCAGTCCTCATTCAGCTGTGGAGCAGGTCCAATACACAGATGCAATATGTGCATGTATTTGTACAATCAGTGGCTGGAAGTTCAGAGATATTTATGAACAGCACCAATTCAGCTGTCACAGAAAATGATAGTTCTAGGGATTCCCAAGCTATGTCTTATACATGTTAAAAAATCACATAGGTGTTTTTTTAAGGTCAGTAATCATGATTCTTTTTAGGTAAAGAGGGAAAGGGAGAATCCAAACCTGCTTTTGGGTTACAATATGGCTAGATAATGATGCTACATGTTTCTGGGATCATTCTTTGGCACAGACTTGCCTATATCTGTACTGTTAAACTCTCCCAGCCTTGGAAACAGGGTGGGCATCCAAACTGCTTTCTGGGAATGGTCCTGGGTCTGTGCTGATTCCCCAACTGTGTCCAGGCTGCATCTGGGAGAGTGCCAGCTGGATGGGGCCAAAATCATAGCAGGAACCATTTAACAGGACAGTCTATCAAGTTCCTCTTGCTGGGAACGTTCCCTGGTGCCATTCAATTAACCAGGATAGATGTAGTCCAAAAGTCTAAACTAATTACCATGAAAAGAGACAGTAATTCAGTGACGGTGTTTCACGGCCATATGCTGGCATCTTTGGGGTCTGGAGAGGAAATGAAAACATCTTAAGGAGAGCTTTGCCAAATGAGAGCTCCAAATGACAATTGCAAGAGAGGAAAAGTATTAGGCATTGCCAAACTGTGAGCAGAGTGAAAACCAGCAAGAGAAGAAAAGACAAACCCATAGGAATGGGGTATGATAAAACGGCCCTTCCCTTCCCAGAGTATTTCAATAGAAAGGAAGCATAGTGAAGAACAAAGAAGCAAAATACTCAATTATTTACAAACTTGTGCTGTTTCATTTTAAAAAAAAATACTCTTTAAATGCTGTGTTTGCTTTACTGGAGTGCAGAGTTAACCACAGCCTGTTCCACAGGGAGAGCTCAAATCAGCTTTCATTTAAACCAGATTTCAAACTCTGGTATCCTGGACACAGTAATGTGAGGAACATTTACAAGAAACAGAAACACTTTGTCAAGAAGTCTTATCAGGATGAGCAAATGTGCCACATACATGCTGGGGTCTTGTAAAATTCAAACTTTCCCAGTGCAAATGCAATTGTAAATGATAAATCCCTCCTCGGGTTGAACTGAAGAGGTTGGAAAAATATAAATATATGTTTTAGAATTATCAACTAGTCTTCCCCTGGCATGGATTTAAACATGGGGTAAATGAGATGAAGTAATCTAGTTGCACATGAAAGGAGACTGTACTGTGATACTTCATTTTATTACTGACCTCAGAACATTTTTTTTCAGACCTCCAGGGCTAGCAAATGTCTGGATCATGGGAAGCTACTGCATCAGCAAGGAGATAAACAACTACTGCAAAGGCCATTTCTTGCACTGTGGCTCTGCAAAGCATCAGCTACTGGAATAAAGCTTCCAAAGGTGACTAAGGGGGGTAAATTCCCTCCCTGTTTACTGGACTACCAGCTGGGTATGATAAATGTCTCTTCCTACTCTTGTTAAATGGAAAATATTTATCTACTGAGCACCTCCAACACAGCATGACAGTGAAAAGAGGAATGGAAAATGCACACGTAGGATACAAAAGTAACCTGGTTGCATCTCAACAAGTTCTCCTTTACCTGGAATAATACAAAATTTGCTTGAAACCACTGCATATCGGAAATGCCTCACTGCCACTTGTAAGGAGAAGTTGTCATAACATGAGGTATCTACCCTGTTAGCTTTTACCAACTTCCATTCACTAAATTGTGGGAGATGGATAAAGGTCAATTGGTGGCTGAGATAATTGAGTTTAATCATGAGCCACCTCAGTGAGGGAAGACATTACTACCTGGCATTATATAGTACATTAAAATGACTCTTCTCCGGCCTATAAAGGTCATTGTACATTGTATGGCAAAGGTTGTGCTGTGAAAATGCTAATTGATTTCTAATACTGGCTGCTGACTTTCCTGTAGAGGGTGTCAAGTGCCTCTTGGGAGTACTTACCGACATTCATTCCAAATTCAATCATCATTGTCATCCCATGCCAGCAAAAACAAATGGATTTTTGGAGTCCAGTCCAGCAAAGCTGGGAAAGGACTAAGTGACTCTGTCACTGAGTGACTACACCACCTCTGTCCAGCTTGGGTAATATGTTTGTATCCCTCATCCTGAAAGCAGGACAATCCTGTCCTCTTGCCCATGGGATTCAGAGATGGAAAGGGCTGGTTATCACCATTCACAGAACAGGTCTGAGCACTCAGTACCAGGTCCACAGGGATTTAAGTGATTAACTCATATTTCCTCTGACTAAACTAAGAGTTAAATAGATCAATAGAGAAAATACATCACCAATCCAGAACAAGATCTGTGGAGAACTCTGAGGTGATTAGGGCTGGAATGCCCCAGAGGAGAGGCTGAGGGATGGGCAGTGTCCTGCATGGAAAAGAGGTGGCCTTGGGGGACCTTACAGCAGCTCTCATGGAAAGGTCCTCAGGAAGACAGAGCCAGGCTTTTCCCAGTGGTGTGTGGTGGAAGGATATGAAAGAGTCTCACACTGAATAGAAAGAGGTTTTTGTCCCTATGAGGATGGCCAGGCAGTGGAGCAGATTGCCCAGCTACATTGTGCCTTCTCATCTTTAGAGCTTTCCAAGACCCAAATGGAGCAAACTGAGCAATGTTACAGGATCCCACAGCTGACCTTGTTTTGAGAAGGAAGTTTCAATAGAGGTCTTCTGGGGTCCCATTTAACCTGTTGACCCCATGAAATGGGCATGTTGGTGCTGGATATTCCATTTGTGTGAGCAATCTGGGAGAATGGAGAGGTGGGAATCCATCATTCTCCACATGCAGCACACACAGCAACCAGTGTGAGCCAGATGTGCTTCCAGCACAAAGCTCAAACACCTCTGAAGGGGCATAATACATGGCTATAAGTATCTTCTGAATTTCTTCTGAAAAGAAGACAACTGATGATTTTGTCTGGCATCTGTATAAATGTCCAGTAGCCAGCTCCTGACCTTCATGTTCAGTGGCAAGAAACGCATTTGAATTGTACACACAGTTATGAAATGCATGCAAAGTTCAAATCTTCCTGGTGCCTGTTACTTGGAGTCAGATGCATTTCTAGGAAATCCTGAAAGAAAGACAAGTTTAAGGTGTGGAAAGACGTGGCTGGGAGGGCTGTGGTGTGACAGATTGCCTGGCTCACAACCATGGGCTGCAATTACAAAGGGAATCCCTGGCAAGGCACTGGCAAATTTCTGTGTCCATAATTCCCTCAGTTCTAAAATGAATTCTGAAAGGCTGATCACCATTTGTATTAGATCACTACTATGTAAGAACAGCAACAATCTGTGACAGCAGGGAGACAGAAGTTAATGATGAAAGCACTTAAAAAACCCCCCAAAAACCACAAAAACCAACCAAAAAACCCCAACCAACCAACCAACCAAAAAAACCCCAAAAACCTATCTCTACAAAAAGCAAAACTTCACTATTTAAGAACTGTGTATTTCTAGAAAAAAAATCACCTCCAGGACCTCTTTAAATGGCACTTTCAGTAGTTTAGACAACAATACAATTTATGTAGAACTTGTCAAAACTTTGCATAAATGCTCAAAATTAGAAAAAAACCCCAACCAAACAACAAAAAGCAGATGAAAAAGCACTACCAGTGGTTAAAAGGAACAGGTGAAAACAAAATTCATTCCCAGCGCAATCAAAGCTCCTTTTTTGTCAGATTTAAAGAATTTCATCCAATTTCCCCATTAATCAGCTGATAAAGCAGACCCACACTCTGACATGAAGCATAAGATAATGTCAACATTATTTGCAAACTGCTACATTACAGTGACAGCCTAATGTTTATTACTGTCAAATTACTGTCATTTTATTAAAAGGACCAAAAGCTCTGGCTTTGCTAAGCACATCTCCCAGTCCCACCAGAGCAGTGGAGCTGCTCCCTCTTTCCCTGTGCTGTTCTCTGTGATGGAACACAGCATTTGCATCCGTCTGCACAAGCAGCTTTGTGAACGTGCTGGATAATGAACAGGGCAGGGAATTTTACACTCCAAGACATCTTTTAATCTGAATATCACCCTTTGGGTTTTGATAGTTTTTTGTTGGGGGGTTTTGACTGGTTTGCTGTGTGTTTTTTTCCCCCTGAAGCCTTCCTATGCATTATCCCAACAGTGTATTCTCCTAATAGCCATTCTCCCTGTGGTGTTTGTGTTGTTGGGGACAGATTCTACTTGCCTTCCTCAGACTTTCTCTGCAAGTTCTGGCACTTGTGAAGTGACATGGTATGAAACTTTAGAAAAGATATCACTGTGCCACCTTCTAGTCTTGCATCTCCTAGTCAAACAGAATGCAATATTCTCATCACCTATGCTTTTCTAGTGTAAAATAAAAATACTTGGTAGCAAGTCTGGGCTAATTCACTCCACAGGATTGCATGCAAACACCCTAACATTTATTTTGGCATTGTTAACAAGAGCTGGAAGCTGGAGACTACAAAATTCAACCTTAAAATCAGTGATGATTCCCTAGAAATAATATTGTTAAGAGCTGGAACAAGCACAAAACTTACACAAGGAAAGGCAAGGCAGGGAATGTCTTCCGTGGCCTTTTAAACAAGGTTTGAGATCCTTTTATCCAGAAAGAATTGTTGAATTTGCAGTTTTTTGAGGGGGAAAGGACATTTGAGCCTATTCTGCTGAATGAATACAAGCACCAGCATCAGGACTGGGATTCCTTGTGCAGCACTCAATGCAATCATAGCACAGTAATTTAGCTAAGGCTTAATAATTTCTTGCAGGACAACTTAATGTTATCAGATCATCACTTATAATGTCCAGAAGGATTTCACTACGTACATAAAATGTGAAGAAAAAGGGCATCAGATTTATGTATTCTGTGGTCCACTTGGTGTGGCCCTTGCCTCCAGTGTTTGCTTGTTACAGGTGGTAATGAGCAAAGTGCAATTACTGTTGGTGCAAATGGGAGTTAGAATGACCTTTTAGACTTTTGTTAGAGAGGAAGTAAATGTAGGATATGTTTCTCTGAACATAGGTGAACACACTGCAGAAATACACATTCAGTAGCATGTCCCATAGCAACATACTTAAAATGAGAGGTGGGAAAGAGAATGGAAGTGCTGAGGGATTGGCTTTGGTTGTCACTGTTAAATTTTCCTAGCTAAAATATTCTCATTCCAAGTCAAGCTCAGTGTCCAAACCAGGCACCATCTCACTGAGATTTAGCAGCTGATTTCCAGATATGAAACTGAGGTTTGTGGTCTCAACCATTGCAAACCAGAACCAAAAGAAACTTTGTTAGATGCTCACATGAGAAACTCCCACCTCTTTTCACCACTTCTTACAGCCTGTTCAGCTCTTTTGCTCAGGGAGGTTGTGGCTGCCCCATCCCTGGAAGTGTCCAAGGCCAGGTTGGATGGGGCTTGGAGCAGCCTGGTCTAGTGGAAGGTGTCCCTGCCCATGGCAGGGGTGTTGGAATAAGATGATCTTTAAGGTACCTTCCAATCCAAACCATTTTATGATTCTATGAACCAGAGAATCTCATGCAAAACTTAACAAATTTTAATTAACCTATTTAAATTCATGTCTTTGCTTCATTTGGATTCATCATCTGATGTCCACCATTTAGGGAAGGACTCCAACTCATTGTCCCAGCCAGCGGTGGCCATGACTTGTCCCGTTCATGACACACAACCCTTCTATCATGTCAAATACTTACTCAACATTCTGGAAATTCTTTCAACCCTCTACTTAAAAAAAGGTAAAGTTGCTGAAATGAAGGTGGGCTATGGAGCTTGCACAGCAGGAAAGTGAATTTCATATATGCACAGAGAACCTTTGTGTGAAGACTATTTTTAGGTGAGCTGTACACAGAGACCAATCCTCAGGATCTGGAAAAATTAGCATCCTTGAATTTTGTAGGAGCCATTTCTAAGCCTGGCTTGGCTAATACTGAAAACCAGAAACAGCTCATAACTAGACTTTTTCTGTGACAGGAAGGAGCTTGCACACCACACATGGCTAATCTGAATGAGCTGCATCAGGGTCACTCCACAGTCCTCATTCTGTGTTGTGTGAAACTGCCAAGATGATCCATCTTCCTTCTTGAAAATAAAATAGATACTTGGTGTATGGATGTGTTTTGTGGTGGGTTTTTTTAACATCTTGTTTGCGTAACAGATTGTTTACTTATTATCTAATTTTACCAAAACACTTATGTCAGATCTTCTGGTATAAATGGAGGAAGTCAGCTGAAAAAATACAGTAGGAATAAACACAAACTCAAATTAAATATAACTCATTCCAAGAACAGGCAGAAGGAGCACATCTGGTAGGATCTTAAGGCTACTTTTTTTTTCAGTTTCAAATACAATGACCTCTAGTACACTGATATTTAATTGCAAACATTTAGTCTGATTTAGTAATCCTGAAAGTCTGTTTCTTCTAGAAGAGATCAGTAAAATATATTTTTCTGGGTGGGGAGAGGTGAAAAGACGTAGTCATCTGCAAGGATATAATAATTTAAGGATGCATCCCTACCAATATCCAAACAGCAGATCTTAAATCTGCAGATGTTTGAAAAAGATTTTAAAGTCAAATAAGGCAGAAGATTAGGAGCTCTTTACTCCCAGGGAATTTCACATGCTTGAAGAACAGCAATTGCTTTGTCTTCTGCTGAAATGCCACTCTCTCTGGGGTGAAGAGAAGCAGCTGTGTAATAACACACAGTGATGCCACACAGGAACTTGACAGGAAAGGAAAAATTGCACGTGAAAGCACAGCAGCACCAGGAACTTCGCTAGACAAACCGTGCAGTCATTACCCTTTCAGATTTTCGGGACAGAGATGGAAATTAGGCTTCCTATAGCACAGGGCCTTTAAACACTCCTCTGTGGCAAAGCCTGAAGTCTGATATCTTATTTGGATCCTGGCAACCACCACCTCACAGGGCCCTTTGCTCTGCTGCTGCTGCTGCTGAGATGCTGTTCTGGTGTCACAACAGCAGATACGAGTTCATCCACGAGCAATCTCTGGTTACAGACAGAGCTTGCTGGTGCAAATAACTTTGGCTGCTTTCAGAAAGGGGGTGGGGGAAAAAAAAGGAAAAAGAAATAAAGAAAAAAACCCAGAAAAAAACACCCTGAAAACAGGAAAGGCAGCAATCCAAATATGAATCAAAAGCCGTACCACCTACTGAGTCAACGGGAAACTGAAATGAGATAATAAATACCTGGCTCTGGATGAATATTAGAAGCTCATCAATATGGTTTACTCGCTTCTTGAAGGGGGAAGTGCAGGGTGAAAAGTAACACAGTTGCTGGAAATCTAAGAGACAAATAACAAGGTTCACCAGAGGCTTAGGAGGTGGGGGATGGATTTGCCCATAAAGGAATTTTGCTACACCTAATTAAAGCACTGGTAAATGTAAAAGGCACCCAAAGAAGAAACACTGAGGCAGTTCTTGTGGGGCTCACAAATCACTGCTCTAACCAGGAGGAGAGCAGGTGATCTGTTAGAACATTCCTTAGGTTTTAACTCATCAGAGGTGCCTGTTTTGCACAACTTGGTCCAGGAGTGTGCCACCCAGTCACTAACCTACAGGCCTGGTCAGGAGAGTAAGAATCATCAAAACATAAAGGTTGGAAAAGACTTCCAAGGTCATTGAGTCCAACCATTAACCCAGCACTGCCAGGTCCAGCACTAAACCATGTCCCCAAATGCCACATCTACACGTTTTCTGAACACCTCCAGGGACAGTGATTCCACCACTCCCGTGGGCAGCCTGTTCCAATGCTTGGCCACCAATGAAGGAATTTTTCCTAATGTCCAGTTAAGTTTTAAGTGAAGGATGGAGACACAGCTGAACAGATGCTGCCAAGTCCCACTGGGGGCCCAATCCATACCCACAAAACCCCACCATTTCCAGCGATTTCTGAGTCAGATCTGCTCCTTCCCTTCACTGCATATGGACCCAGGGTCCATCAGCCCCAAGCACTGAGGCATTCACACCATCCATCTGGAGCTTTTCGTGGTAAGCAATGCTTATCTACCTCAATCAGCACCGTGGTAGTAATTGCTGAGTGACCTCTCCCTGTCCACATCTCCACCCACAAATGAGCCTTTCAGTACATTTTCTCCCCCTGCCCAGTTAAGAGGGGGACTGATGGTGCAGCTTGCTGGGCACCTGGTGGTCAGCCAAGGCCAACCCACCCCAGTCATCTCCCCATCTTTCATTTGACCCACGAGCTTAAGAGATACACTTTTATATATATACAGAACCATAGCAGCCCTGATTTGCAAGTAGGACCCTAATGACAAAATTTTGAACTCTATTTGCTTAAAGGCCAGTGGCTTGTACTCAGGTGAGCAGCTGTCTACATCAAAGCTGTAAATCTTTCGAGGCTTGCTCCATTCTAACCAAATACATTTTGGCCAGGGAATTAAAATTCTGATTGTTCTTTTGAAAGATACCAATAGATCATGAGGCATGTCCTAAACTGTACTTTTTAAATTTTAGGCTTTTTAAATTTTAATGCCTCCTACATGGAGCTAATAGGAAAAAGACATTCACAGATGCATGGACTAATGCAGAGTTGTGTTCTGCTCACTAGACCTGAAATACTCAGAAGGTGCTCAGAAGAAAATAAATAATAAATTGCAGTCTGCTAGATTTTCTGATGCTTTAATACTGAGAAGCTCCTTGAAAAATAAATGTCTGCATATAATTGAAAATTTTGTCTGTTGTCTAGATGTACCTGCAGTAGAACAAAAGATCTGCAGGGTAATTAATCAGTAGCACTGTTCCTCAAGCACCATCTGATTAACAGCATTTCCACTTATGCAGTCCTTCACTGGAATTAGCAGAACAGGGTTTCAGCAGTGAAGGACAATAACAGGGCTGGTGGTGGAGTAGCACAAGGAAGTCAACTCTTTCCTGCTTCTGACTTATGCTGATCACTGTGAACTTATTTCTAATCAGCTCACTTAAAAGTCTGTGTTTCCACACTACAGAAGACAGAGGAGGGAGCACAGGCTTCATATTTAGTGTGTTCATTCATTATTAAATTAATTCTATAACTCTATTACCAACTGCAATTATTTCAAAAGCCATTCACGTGAGTCAGTAAGGAGGTGTGAGATAACCTGAGGCAACCAAAGGAGGCTTCTGGCCCAGGAGCAGAGTGCCTGATGTTTCCCAGGGTAACCAAATCATCCCTGCCCCACTGCTCCCCCCTCTCTTCAGTGGCCTTCTACCAGTGGCTATAAGGAGCCTGGAACAGCCACAGACCAGACTTAGGGTCACATTTTTGGGTCCAACACACCTGAAACACATAAACCTCAATAGACACCGACGCTGTGCAGATGCTTCCAAACCATTAAATGAAACTCGTAATGGTCCTAAGGCCTGCTGGCTGAGGCGGAAATAAAGATATGCAAACATCTTTCTTTTACCTTGATGGACTTGAGAAGAAAAAGTAACAGTAAGAAAGCATGTAGGGTATTTTTAACCTCCTTCTCATGCAATTTTTTTACAGAAGAGGAAGAAGGAAGGACCTTGTATAGGTTTAGGTTCCTCTCAAGCACCTTCATTTGGGTGTTGGGTAAATGCTGACTTGTACACTGTCCTGAAAGAAAGTCATCCCTTTAAAATATAAACTTTTTGAAAAGAAATTTTGAAATAACTTACTTTAAAATTAAATAGGATCTCTGTTCCCAATACATGTTTTTGTGCAAATCCATGTTTTTCTGGGAAAATTTGAGCTTCCAAGGAATATTTCACCAGTGCTGAACTTCAGGCTTGCTTTGGCTCTTTTTCTGTATAGTGCAAAACTATCTACCTGCATCCCCACTCCCTTAACAGAACGGTGTTTGAACGTCAGTGAATTCCTTAAGTGTTATGAGCCACAGAGGTATAAAGTCTTAGATTTTCATTAGCAGAAGTGCTGCATATTTCCTGCTTCCTAGTTAAAAGATAACCTGCACACATTCCAAAGGATAGATAATGTTATTTAAACAGCTCTGGATAACTGGGTAAGTACACTGGAGGTTTTTATTTTCCTTCTGTGTAACATCTAATGATTATTAGTGGGGGCTGGATACTAATATTTCAAACACTAGACTGAAAGAGGAAAACTTTTACTTCACATTGTTCTAAGTAATTATGCACAGAAATTCATCTCTAGGCTTTCCTTCAGAATTTAAACCTTTCTCTTAAGCAGCAACTAACGTTAGCAGCATAACCATAAATTCATAGAATCATTGAATTTCCAGAGTTGGAAGAGACTCACAAGAATCACCAAAGTCCAACTCCTGTCCCTGCACAGGATAGCCCCAAAAATACAGATTCATAGAATATCCTGGATTGGAAGGGAAATTCCCTTTTGTACAAATCCTCTCAGCCAATATTCTACCTAATCCTGAGATTTCAGATGCTTACAGACAATAGCATGTGGCTGTGTTCAACAGAAGGCTCTGAAAACAAACGCTGAGTGTGAAAACCTCCTGATCAATGCATATGCTAAGAAGGCTGATAAAGAATTATTCAGAGCAGAAGCCATCCAAAAAGATTCTGCCTTTCTTTGTTCCTTGCTGTTGTTTATAAGGTATCAATAAAGGTGGTTTTGGAAGAGAAATATGAGTGGGATTCATCATGCTTTACTTCAGACATCCAAGGTTTAAATATCCAAATAAGTTTAATCACCCACATGAGTCAAAGGGAAAGAGCCAGGTGAGTCAGTCCCCTGAGCTCAATGCATTTTTTCTCTCTCAAAAAGTTGATTTATCCTTTGAGCTTGTTTCTCTTGGTTGATGATGAGGGGAGCCTGGGCAAACAGTCAAGAGTTTGTCATCTGAGCTGTACATACATAAGTCAGAACTAAAAACACTCAGCCTATTCCTTTAACAAAATTTAGAGCCTTCTGTTAATTTAAAAAGTAGACGGTGTTTTTCAAAAAGCATAATTTGTGAGGAAACCACAGCAATACCCGAAATTTCTGGGTGCAACCTGCATGAGGAACAAGAGTTGTGTTGGTGTGTCAGCACCAGTAAATACTGGCTCATATCCCTTTCAGTTTGCAAAGGCAGTAGGACGTGCAATATATAGAAAAGACACACAGAAATGGAGAATTCACCCCTGATAATAAAAGAAATGTTGATCATCTTCACACTCTCACATATTACTAGTCTGAAAATCAGTTAAAGAAAGTAACAGTGAGAATTATTATACAACGATCCATGACTCTTAAGCTCAGACACAGTTATTAGATCATCCAATCTAGCTGCTAGGTAGGAAAACCAAGAGAAGCCCATTCTTTTGCATGTAGCTTGCTGCTGTGGTTAATCACTCTCATTTGAGCCTAATTTCTCATTTAAGACTTCAGGGTTTTTACTCAGCATTAGTTCTTACTTTTTTCACTACTAGATTAGTCATTTAGTACTCGTTATTTTCTCCCTGTGCGAGCAATTATAAACCATAATCAAGCTTTTCAAGTCTCTCACAGTAAGATATCATCTTCTGTCCTTTGAATTATTTTTCTGAAGGGCCCTTACCAAAACCGTTAAATTATGTACACATGCATATAAATATTATTCAGTACACAAAGTGACCTTTCAAAGGAATATTGATTGTGGCATTTACGAAAGTTCTATGCTTACATCTTTGAAGTATATCATCAAAAATTAGTGCTGCTGTTCCTACTATGTGAGGAATTTCAATTTCAGACCAGGTAGATATATAGGTAAAAAAAAAAAGTCAGTTATCATAGACCATAACTGTGACCTCTGTTTATCCTGCCCCTCTGGACTAGGATACATCACTTCAACTTCCTAACATCAAATATATCTAAACTGAGAGTGAACTCCAGGGAAAAACAGCTGGAATATTCTAGACAAAAAACAAACAAACCAACCAATTTAAAGATTAGCATGGCTTTGTAAACTAGTTTAGGGAAGATATGCTCTGGAACATGGAGGTTTTCCTCTTGTATTCCAGAATTTGAAATCCAAAATATCTTTTAGAATTTAGCCTGCTTTTTAACAACCACTCCTTAGTCTCCTGTTGTGTAATATGCTTATATTATTTTTTACGTTTTCATTTCCTCAAGCCTGCAATTAGTGTAATAAGTAAATGCATTTCATGGTCATCACCATCAAACACACCACAAAAGTTTATCCCATTCCCTTATGCATTCATCCTGCAGTTCTCTCAGGAGAACTGCCTGAGAATTTCCTCCACTTTCTTGACTTATTAATTCTGTCAGTCTTAGAGGGACCCTATTTCTGATTTAAAAAAAAAAAAAAAAAAAATCTTAAAGTGAATAATGAAAAAACCACACACACTTTTCTTATTAGTAAGCTGTATGAGAAAATCATCACTGGAGTATTTTAAATATCTAAGGGAATTTTCTATTCAAACCATTTGAAGTTAGAGCCTCAAGTGCTGTAAAAAAGTGAAACTATGCATGGTATATGCTCTAATTTTGAATTTTGAAAGCAGGTTTTGTGCAGTCTTGTTAGTTGCTTATAATTGAGATTGGCTCAGTTGGTCAGAGCATGGTGCTGGTAACACCAAGGTTGTGGGTTCAGTCCCTGTATGGGCCCTGGACTCGATGATTCTTGTGGGTCCCTTCCAACTCAGAACATTCTGTGAATCTCTAAACTTCTACTAAACAGATTAAGGTCAATTTTCACATCTGGGTAATTCTGATAATCACCATTAGTCAGATGATTTCCAATATGCACGCAGGCAGAAGTCTATATAGTATTCTCATTTGATTTCAAACTGTAACTAACTATCCTGAAAGGTCTATCGAACTTTCTAAATATTTATATTGTAATATTAACATTGCAGAATGATTTAGCAAAAGCCCAAAGTCCATGAATGCAGGTTTAGCAGTGTAATCCTGTAGCAATCTCACAGTCTGAAGCACGAGCATCTTCATCCATGGATTTTTGAACTGGTAATCGCACTATCAGAAGAATTAACTTCAGGACAAATGTAATTTCCTTCTTTTTTTTTTTTTTTTTAATATCCTAATAAGAGTTAATTCTGAGATGGAGTCTACATATTTTCTTTTAGTAAGAAAGACAACGAACAGCTACCTCCATGCTAAGAAACTTAAACTCTTAATAGAAGAAGGAATAAAAACAGGGCAAGTATTCAAATGACTAAAAAGTGTTTCATCCTCCTGAGATGTTTAGGACATCAGGATTTTTCACAACCAGATCAACAGCAAGAGCACAAGTTACCACTGACTCTTTTGCCACAGAAGACAAAAAACTTAATTTCCTGGGTTACTGCTTGAGTAAGGATTTGGAGCAGTTCACTACATTTTGTCTGAAAGACAAAAAAAATCACTCTCTGGAGGTCAGTAAAAAACTCCACAACTTCCCATTATCTTCACAAAGGGGCCAGAATTTCACTTCAGGTGATAATTTCTTTTTGTTCTACATTTCAGTAATAACATAAAGATTAAACCATTTATGCTATTTCATACCAAATGGTTCTAAGCATAAAGAATGGGTTTAGTATTTAGCTTTGCAAAAACAGAAACTATACTCCAAAGACTGATTTGTATTTGATTTTTCTCTGGGTAGTAAGATCAGCATCTTGTTTAGTCAGGAATTCTGGCTCAGCGGCTGTCTTGAAAGAGCATGAGTTATTCTGGTTACTGGATATATAGATTCCTGAGAAATTCTGCCATAAATCTTTATTAAATATAAATTAATTTCATATTTTTCAAGTATATCTTTGATGAAAAAGTGGAAGTTTCCATTAAGCCTATTTCCTAATTTGCTATTTTTAGGAGTGTCGACATCTCACACTTTTTTCATACTTTCCCAAAGATGAGAAAAAAGACCTAAAAAAGAACTATACAGCAAAGCAGCTTTATTTCGGCCCTTGGCTACAGCTTAAAGATCTTTAAAATCCAGGTTTGCCAGAGATGTTCTCTTGACTTGCAATTGTGTAGAAAGCCTGCCTGAAGACAAGGGTCAATGCACAATGAAGCATCTGAGGCTGCACAAACATTTATCTTCACAATATCTGCTTTAATACTAAATACTTTCAATAATTTCCATTACCGAAGGGGTTTTCCTCCCCATTAACAAATGCAGCTGTCTTGGACAAAACTGCTGAGCTTGTGAAAGTAATTCTCAGCCCCTTCATCCAATTAGTCTTTTTCATAAAGTTAAAAAGTCAAAGATATTTGGATTCTTGGTGTGCATTTACTACAGCTGCCAACAGTACTGGTGTTCTTGGACATTGGTAACCTTGAAATTCTACTACAAATTTGGCCTTTTAGCATACATTTGTGAACGTACTACAAAAATCCAATTATAATAGCTAAAATAGTTTTAAAAAGATTGCAAAATCCTGTGTGGGGAAATGGGAGCAGAATCACTCAAGAACAATTTGATTTTATTTATCCCAAATCATTATATATACATTTTAACTTTGAATTTTGATCCTTAAATTTCAGTTCCTTTGTTACCAGAAGGATGAAGTTCCAACATGAAATGTATGTTCTGCAACACCATTTAGAAAGATGTTTGACCTCAAAGGATGTTCTAGTTCATAGCCATGGAACATCTTTTCATACATTTATAATGTAGTACCTCAAGATGGGGTAATCCCCAAAAGAGCAGACACAACTGGAAAGGCTGTGATGCAGACTGGACAACTCATTTGGAGCAGCAGGCTCACATCCTTGCTCAAAACCTTTCAAGTAAATTGACATCACCTAGAATTGGCACCTGGGAACAAAGCATCAGGACTGTCCCACAGCGTAACACCACTGAGGCAGCACAGCCCTGCACACGTGTGCTCCTGAAGTGAGTGACATATGACACCAGAATTCCACTCAAAACACAATCACAAGAACTTAGATTTTTACCTAGTGATGATAAAACCCAGCAGAAATGGAGCCACAAAGTCAGAGAATGGTTTGGGTTGGAAGGGCCTGAAGTCCAGGCTGCAAAGGCCAGAGACAGCCAGTCCTTAAGCTTTTAGTGAAACAAAGCAAAGTACTTGAAACCCCAACAGCTGGATGGCCACAGTCAGCTCAGTTTGACCAGACCCCAGTGGTTCCTGTTAGGCCACTCAGTAATCACACAAGACCCCAGGAAAATCACATTTGCTAGATAGATTTGATAGTCACATAATATGTCATACTAGCAAAATATTTTAGTATTGCCATTAAGCAGCCCTGTTGTTCATGACTCCAGAGTGGAAGGTGATACTTCACTCCTTGAGCAGTTCATAGCACTCCTCAAATGATCTTGTGTTGGTAATCCTGGTGTCCAAATTACAGAAAGTGAAAATTGCATTCTGCTTATCTAAATTCCCCACACAGTATCTATTACATACAGGTTTTATACTTGGCCTGCATTTAGGATGTCAGGTGCTGTTCCACACCAGAGGCTCCTGCCAGTCAGTCTGAACGAATCATTATTATACATCTCTTGTGCTTATTCAAAGGGTTTTTCTTCTTGATTTTGCTTTCACTTATTTAAATAATTACTACTGCTGGCTGTAGAAAACATTTTAGAAATGCAGTTTTAGCACAGTGAGAAATGAAGGCATGGAAAACCTCTCCAGATTGTTAGATTAACTGAGAAAATCACCTTAAATATTCAGAGGTTAAAAATACAGACTTTTTTATCGTTAGTAGTTTAAATCTATTAAAACTGTCTCACTCAAGATAATTTGATCAGTGCCACAGTTAATAGGAATTCTTATTTTTCTCCACATCCCCACAACTTCAAAGCTATTTTTCAATAGTCAGTCTACGGAATTAGAAGTTACGAAAACCTGTTGAAGAGGCAACATTTTGGTGTGAAACTATCAAGTGGTATTGTTTATGTTCAAGATAGCAACAACACAGAACCAAATTATGCTTTTGTTGGCAATAAATTGAGATTCAGTGAAGAAAAATGCATCTGATGGAACCATAACTGAGGAATGGGACACACATGCTTTGCAAGCACTATTTATGAAAAAGAACACAAGAAAATAAATCATCAGAACTTTATTTCTGTTACAAATTATCACAATCACAATTAATATAAAACAGAAAGCACTGAGGAAACATGACTGTTGGATACAAGATTTATCAAGGTGTAAAAGCCTCATCCAAGACTCTACTACTAGAAAACCTGTGACTGTATTAGAGAAAAGATTTCTATGCATCAAACACCAAGTGAAAGAGAATAAGCAGCATAGTATAATTGACAGGTATTAAACACCTTCTTGTTATACAAGTTTTTGAAGGAAATGGGAAGTTGGAGCATTATTTCTACCCAAGAGTCTTGTTTTGAGCAGACTTGTTTACAATTAGCTATTAAAAAAAGCTTCAGCAGAAAACACCAATCTTCATTTTAACTTATCCGAGTTTTTCATGGATACATTAGAGAAGCTATTTCCAAAAGCATTTAAGTTCTAGTCATGAGACTTCACACACTCTCTTACACTTGCTGCATAAGGCTAAAAAGAGTCACTAAAGAAGGGGAGGTTGCGTTATTGCTTTGTAACAGAAACTTAGATGGAAATGCTTTATTGAGCTCCAAATAAAACATTGTTGCATCACTATACAATTAAGAGTTTCAATATACAATTATTTTAAAAAGTGTATGCTGTTATACACTTTAAGGCTTTCATACAAGAAACGCTGAGCAGATTTTCATACTCGGTCTCGTCGGTGTCTGAGCACACGGGTAAGTACAATGCTCTAAGCAGTCCATAATTAACATGGCAGAAGTTCCTGAAAAAGAGCAAAAAAACCTTCATTTGTATATATCTTGAGACTAGAGATCATGAATTCTCTGAAGCCTGTCAGATTGTCAGTAGGGGAATCAGACAACTATGCATATAATAAATGTATGTAGATCTAGGTAAGCATTGCAGAAACTGCTATCATTGAAATTCAGTGAAAATGTTATAAAAAGGTTCAATAAAGGCAAATGATTGATATGATTAATTATGACCATTAACATTACTTGTTTGACCAGTAACATACAGTAACAGACCAGTGTCAGAATACAAAACTCTTCTAGAATGAAAACATACTTCTAAGTTTGTTTGCCACAATGGAAGAAAGGCTGCCTTCTACATTGCTTTTTTTTTTTTCATTTAAAGACCTTTTCAGATTATTTTTCCCTCCGCTCAAAATCTAATGGATTTAATTTAAGAGATTACTCCACAGAAAAAAAATACCCACAGGAGAAATGCAATAGCAGAACAATGTTAGTGCATGTTATTTTAGGAAATGTCAAGAGAAGTTTTGCACTGCAAAAATACAGCTTTGAAGAATATCCAATACCAATTGTTTAAACTGATGTAGTTTATTGTGCAGACACAGGACATGAGAATTGATACAGAATTTTTTTAAGAGGCATGAAAACATATTTTCTTAGGAGAAATAAGATGTATCAATGTGGAGCATTGCAAGAAGGAAGACTTAATTCATGTGCTAATCATTCAGTGGTGCACTTAAAGAGCCTCTATTATCAGGGAGACACATTTTTCCACCCCAAAGGGAACCTAAAACAATTTAAGGTTCTCTAGGACTTCGTGGCAGAGTAGCAGAGAAGTGGCACGAATCACACATGCTGATCACACATTCATCCTCCACACTGGAGGCACTAAGAAAATATGGCACTAAATAGAAGAGAGCTGGATAAACATTACAGAACACTGAATCCACTTCTGATTCACTTATTTATCTACTAGCCACCCTTGCTACTAGATATTTTAGTTTCAACCCTTCAGGTTTCATTCTGTTTAATATAATACATGATGTTTGCAGACAAGCACTTCCTATGTAATTCATCCTATTATGTGATTTAAGATGTGAACAGAAGGAGAGATTTGGCCAATTGTTATAAATATTTTTAGAAGATATGTATATATTCAGTTTTCCCATAGCAATTCTAGCAGCTGGTATTAAATCTTTGCCCTCTGAGCCCCAAAGGGGAGAAATCTTCTTCAAGCTCTCCTACTCTTAAAGAGTCCTTTGATTTAAGACCTTAAAACGCTCAAAACTATTCTAAAGCCGTTTTGTATGTACAAAAGGTTCCTTTAGCCTGTGACAGCAGCCTCTTAAATTTACTGCAGTACACAGAGGCAGTGAAACTTATGCAGTATTTCACAGTATAGAGCTCTATTTATCTGAGCCTTGTCAACTAAAGGCACTGAGATCATGAGGTTAGCAGGAAGAATTACCATTCCAAGTAGAAAAAAAATCTGTTTTATTTAAAATATACACCATCTGAGCATAAACAGAGTTAAATTATTTCTTACTTTGTATATTGAATTGACCAGAAACACTAAAGCCAGCTATTCTTCAGCTAATGCTTCTTAATGGATTTGTTCTCCTTCAATTAATGCCAGAAATCAGTCTGCTACTTGTGCAAAAATGCTTGACTTTGAAAATCAGTCTGCAAAATGTGTTTTTCAAATTTAGACATGTTTGTTGACCAGATTAGAGTTTTAAATTCCCATTTGAAAACTACAAGCATCAAATTACATTCAGTTTCTTCAGCTTCCTCTGTCCAAACACTAATGGGTTGGGATGCTGTCACAGCTATGCACACCTTTCAATAAACTGCCAGGGGAGTGTCCACACACTGTGGCAGCTCAAGCTCCTGATTAATGATAGTTCAAAACTATTACTTTTCTTACCAGAATTGAACACAGACAGCAATACCTAAATTAAAGCCCTGTGCAGAATTAAGGACCTGATCAAAAGTTCCATTATTTATCTAATAATTTCACAGATGAGTAAACATACTTACCAAAGCATCAGAAGATTAGGGTTTTTGTTCTCTTGGCTGTCCAAGGAGGTGAGTTTCCTGACGAGAGAGAAAAAAAAGAAAGATATTTTTACTAAATTTCAAAGAATTTAAAATAAAAACTAAAGAAAACAATGTAAATCAAACTATAATTAATAGAAACAATGCTTAAAAAAAAGCTTTAGATAACATTTGCAATGTTTAAGTTACTAGAATTTATGGAAAAATAATATATTACAAACTATTGGTTATGAGGTTTTACAGTTATTTAATAGGGAATAGTTTGTCCAAATTTAACTAGCTAAGCTAAGGCTTTTTAGATGACTAATACAAATTAAACGTTTTAAAATGAGAATTTAGGTGTCCTCACAAGCCTTTCCTACATTCTAAAATGAAACTTTCTAAGTTGTAGCCTCCCTGTTTTTATTGGTTATATTAAGATAACTTAAGTGAGATTAAAATCTTATTTGATTTATTTACCTTTGCAAATGAAGACCGTTTTAAGGGTTACACATCCTCTGCCTCTGACGAAAGCGACCTCAATTAGTCAAGTCAGAAAGTCTTTAAAAGCTTTGTGTTTATTGCTTCCAGCACGGAGCGAGGTGGTCATTAACGTACCAAAATTCTCATAAAAATTCCAAAGTTGCACTAGTGAAAAAATGCTCAACAAGGTGAAAACTAGTCACATCTTTTTCCAGAAAATTCATTAGCTATTTTAAACCATTTTTTAACAAAAGTATTTTGATTTAATGTGGCACTCAAGCAGATCCATACCATTTGGATATTTTAAACAGCATTTATATCTACTGTGAGTATATAGAGAGATACATTTAGGTTTAAACCATTTTGTTTTAAAAGAAGTTGCACAATGTTTAATATGAGCCTTTTATGCTGATCACTGTTAAACATTTCTCCCTGTTTACTACTATTTATGAAGTTTTATTATAAGATAAAGCATAAAATTAATCTCACACACACTGATTTTCTTTCAAAAGTTTATTTAGTATCAAGCAAGGGTAAAACTTTGCTTAACACTACAGAACATTTCAAGACTTGAGTTACAAAATACCACATTATTCGCATTTGTAGTTTGCTTCCCTTTTTACGCATGTTTGCAAAGAGAAAATCTAGCAAATGGCTGAAAATAAAAGCTAAAAACTAAATTGTTGAAAACCTTTAAAATAAAAGGTTACGCTTATGTTAAAAAGAATGGACTAATGTATTTAGTAAACCTATTTTTTGTTTAACACTAGTTAATCAAGGGTTATTTTTTTGATCACCTATTTTTTCAAACACAGTTTGGAAATAACAAAGTTCCTTGTTTTACATATCTTTCTGTCCAGGTTGCTCTTTCAACAAAATGTTTTAAGTTCAGTCCATCCATTCAGATTTTTTATGCACTTTGAGTTAATAAAAAGGGATTGTTCATAGAAAAAATTACTTTGAACAGTATACAGGACTGGTGGAGATTGGATATTTCACAACATCAGACAGTACAATCAGTATCTGGCATATGGCTGGTCTCTGTAGACTCCTTTTGTTGTCCTTGCAGAAGGTGTCTTGTGTCGTGAGTTGGTCCATTCTTCTTGCCCTACAAGAAAAGAAAATACGGTCAGAGCCCTTCCAACATTCTCAGATGCTGAACTTAATTTTTCCCATCTGTGAATCAAACAGCCACATTCTGTTTACAGAAACCAAGGTTTACAAAGTGAAGTCTAACACTTGAAACACAAAAATATGGGTACAACACATCTATCTGAGCTATCCCACAGTGATTTCTCAGCACATAAGAGCAGGGAGTGTGACAGGCTAATGGCAAAAATATTTAGGGCTGTGGAAATTCAGCTGGACTTGTTTGTTTTAAATGCACAGAAATGTCAGCTCCAGTAGCAGACACACCAATAATTGCAATGAGATTAAATGAATGGAGGGTATGAATTATGTATAAGGAAATAAGCTGCCCTCAGAAATAAGTTTCTCTGCATCAGTACCAATTTAGGCCTCAGTCAAACACGCAAACCAAGCCTCAAGTATCACTACAAACACCTGTGGCTTGTAACATCCTAGGGCCAATATTTAATTTCTCTGGAGGTAAACATACACCTCTTCTGAAAGGCAAGAAACAGGAGGGCAGATTATAAAAAAAAAGTTAAAAAGACAAGGAATGTTGGTTTTCTGAATTTTGGCTATAAAATAAGTTTGTAAAAAAGCTTGTGCTATATTTAATGATTCATAATCCTACCACTTTCTACTGGTAATAAATATTTTTAAAAAGTAGCAAAAATTATTATCTCAAATGAGAGTCAGACCTACTATGCTAGGCAGTTGCAAAAAGGAAAACACAGGATTAAATGCAGAGCATAAAGAAACAGTACTTAGATACACTTCAACAATGTAAACAAATCAGAGTACTATGTCACATCTGTGAGAACAAAAATAAAAAAAGCAGCACCATAAAATCCCCCAAACTAAAAACACCTTAAAACAGTGTATGTGTTTCCATACTTATTTTTGCAGGACTGCCCTGCCCTAAAGACACAGGTGCCCCAGCGAACCCAATGCAATCCAGAAACTAAAGGTGGAATCCAAATCTATGGTAGAATAAAACGTAGACATCACTTTGTTTTACTTTTTTTTAATGGACTAGAAAGACAAACTCATAGAATCCCTGCACTTTGAATGCTGAGGTAACTTGCTCTGACATGAGATATCTGAAATTAGATGACAAGAATCCCATAGGTCAAGCGTTCAGTTTCACAATCCCTTCACAGAAGCCTCATCCTAACTACTTTTTAATAATGTAGGTGGTAGGTGGCTGCCTGCAGAGTCCAGGCTATAAATCACACCCAGGTGGTCAGGACATTTGCCTAGGAGGTAAAAGGAACAAGTTCAAATTCAGTGTAAGGCTGAAAGAATGAAACTTGCACCTCAGGCAAGTTCCACAGGTATATGGTAACAACCTCTTGTGCTTCATCACACAGAAAGCAAGACCTACATTAAAAAAATACTCTGAGTCTAACAGTATGGGCAGCTGACTGAGGGGTAGGAATTAAAAATATCCAAGCTCTTAAACACTGCTGCAAGAACTGTTTAAATGAAAAGAGCCATCTTGGTTACAGTTTAAGGGGAATACTTGCTCTTTTTCAAGCAGTTGATCAAATCAGCAGAGTAAAGAGTTACCTTACTGGTTTTCAGTTTTCATTTGGTGCTGTTCAGGGCTCCGAATCCTAAAAACACTGATATTCTTCCTAAATCCACTGGATTGTCACCTGAGTTTCTCAGAGGAAAAGTTCAGATACCTCCTGGGAATCTGAATTTCCTCCTGGCCAGCACTAAACAACTACCTGCTCACTAGGCAGTCTTACTTAGTTTGAGGCACCCAATGTTCTTTACACACAGTGAAGATGGTTATTAATCTCTAACTCTGCTTTTAAGGGATATATTGAAGAAATAAAGTGTACAACTGTTTATATGTGCAAAAACTACAGTGGTTGCAACCTATAATCATTCTTCGAGGTATTTATAGTCTTTCTCTCAACTTGAATAAATACATCACTTAATATTCTGAGTGGCTGTGCTTTGATAAATAGAAAACCAATTTTAAATGCAAAAGCAATGAAAAATCTATATTTTCAACCTTAAATACTGCAATCAATATCTCTCCCCATCAATCCATCTATATTAAGCAGTTTCATACATTTTTTCCCCCATCAATTTTGCATTAATGAAATAGTCTTAGAAATATCAGGTTTATAATGGCAAACAGTTTATTTTAATGCTGAAATAAAGATTTAAGCTATATATCTATCAACAGGAACTGGAAGTGCTGGGGGACAGAGGAATTTCAAGTGACCTCTTCTTTTGATGAACTGACTCTTCCCTTAAGCAAAATAATCAGTTTAAGCAGATACACTGGGCAAAGTAGAGCATTAGGTGCATTTATCACAACTTAGTTAAGGTCATTTTAGTTTTCAGCAGGAAGCACTTCCAAGTGGAGTTAAAGAAACAGACCTTGGAGAATTTTAAGTAGAGCTCTAAAATCATTGAAGCATTCATTACTCAGAATCACAACTTTTACACAGGTTACTAACAAACCTCAAATGTTTGAGATTTGAGAGACCTAGATTGTATTCCTCTGATCTCTAGCCAGAGACTTAACATTTATCCCTTAAGCAAAGGTGCCTTTTAATATGTTTTATGCTTCTAACCCATAACAGATTTCTTTAATTAAACCTGTCACTACCACACTTCTATATTAAAAAAAAAAAGTGATCTTTACCACTTTTTGCTTCATTACGCATTGTTTTGTCTCTACACAGAGTAACCCACTGCCCTCACGTCTATTAGCTACCTAAAGTACTTCCCTAACCTTTACATAATGACTCCCTGCTTGATTTCCCAAGACTGATGCATGGAAATGAACTAATACAAGAAGACCATACAAGGCTAAAACACACTCAATTAGGCCCTAATTCAGCTGGGAGCTTCAGCACATTCTTACCTTGTACCAAGTCTAATGCCAGCTGTGCCACACCAGAAGCATTTGCTTTTGGCGGCCAAAAGTTCCTGGAAAAAGGTCCTACACCCCCATTTCTTTTCTTAAATCTCATTGAATGTGACATGAAAAGGCTGCATGCATCATGATTTAAGTTTTCTTTTCTCTACTTCTTTGGTTTTAGTTTCCCATGACTGCGTTAGCTAACAGACCACAGAGGGCATTTTTCTCAATAAGCACACGAGGAGCTCTGTGACAGCGCAGGAGTCCCTGAGCAGCAGTTACCTGCCGCAGGACTGAGCCTTGCCTCACGGAAATTATCCTTTCATTGGGTTTTTTTTTTCAAGAGTCTGCTGCTGCAGACTATCACTGAGCAGATACAGCCACTCACCGTAGGAGTCGTAGGTGTCTTCACTCAGTCCGTGGCCATAGTCGTAGTAATCTGCTCCACTGCAGGGCAGGAGGGGCATGGGGAGAACAAGAAAGAAACAGTGATGAGAAGAAATACTTATTAATCATTCTACCTTTGAAAAGAAAGCTTAAAGGATATAGGACATGCCCCAAGAAAGGCGAGGATCCATATGACAGTGACAACTGAAGTCCTGTTTGTTTATTAATTAGAAACTATGGTTAATTCCATTCAGGATTTTTTTTTCATCACTCAGCTACTCATCCACATTGTAAATGCAGATGTGGGAATTTTTCATTTAAAATTATAGTTGGGAAGGTTAAAGATCTTACAAGTGTTAATGAAAAAACTGAACCAATTCATTTGTCTTACAAACTCCTTTTCATTACCCACTGCTGCCTAGTATTTCAGATTTGTATCTTCAAATTCACTGATAAGATTGCAATAAAGGACAAACAATTTGCTGATGGGAGGGCTATACAGCTGCTGTGTGTGTACAAGTTCCAGTGTCTTCAAAACAAGACAGAAGAACACAAATATAAATGCTATCATTTTAACAGGAAGATAAGAAATGACAATAGGAACTATGTTAAAAGCTGAAATCTGTAGTTGTTAGGATTCAAAAGTGTGTATGGACACCATAACCATGGCCTAAACCAGTCTTCCATTTCATAATGGTATTTATATTTGGTATATAATGGTATATATATTTGGTATCTTAACGGTATTAAGACCCTTGAATGGAAACTGAAGAACAATCCTCAGTACACACTATTCATTTATGCTTCCAGATTTCATGTAAGTCTAGCTGTGGGTAGTCTTTTACACAGTTTGTAGGACATGAAAAGCAAGTGCCTAAATATTTTTTTCCTTTTCTTTCTAACCACAGCCAGACTCAGGGCTGACAATATTTGGAAAATACAAACTGATGCTACCAAGTCATTACCTTCTGAGTGAGAAGGAAATCACTAATACATGATCACTAGCATGTAATTACTGATATTGACAAAATGTTCCTAACATTAGATTAATTGCTAACAAAATAAACACCAGAGAGAAAATATACAATTTATAGCCTTAACACGAATTAGCAGGTAAAGCATTTATATAAAACAAACAACACATCACAGTTACTTCCGAACTGACAAAACAATTTGTTGTCCTTGGGTTGCCTTGGGTTGGTTGTGCTTTAGTTTGGGTTTCTTTCCTTTTTTTTTTTCCTAAACTAAAAATTTTTAAATCCTACAAGATAACCACGTCAGAAAAAAAATACACTTCTGGTGTGTGTAAATGCATATCTAAAAAGTCTGGGTGAATATTTTTAATTGCTAGTATAATACTTCCTAAACAAAAACTTAGCCAGAATGCACTGTGAAGACCCACAAAACAGAATCTCTACAAAACCTGTTCTCTATGGTTTCTCATGTGATGAAGACTCCACAATAAAGGTAAAGTTTGAATAAGAAATATTTTTTCTCTACAGCAGCCAGTAATAAAAGTCTTTATTCTGACAATGAACTGA
This sequence comes from Pachycephala philippinensis, assembly GCA_013397055.1. Classification (NCBI taxonomy): domain Eukaryota; kingdom Metazoa; phylum Chordata; class Aves; order Passeriformes; genus Pachycephala; species Pachycephala philippinensis. The sequence continues at coordinate 279,731 of VWZT01005663.1, read as the reverse complement.
GAACTGACATTCACTATCCTTCCACACAGCACTTATTTATTTCAGAGCTGTCATCGAGTTTAGAAGCCTACAGCAGCTGAGCCCCATCCCTGTATCTGTCAATCCTGTCAGAATGACTTTGTGGGCTCTCATTTCATAGATCTAATATATCTATTAAACAAAAAAATGACTGATTTTACAGCACCTATACTACAAAACAAACATCAGGAAGGAAGGAACCTTTCACTTACACTGGAAGCATATCACAACTCATCTTTATTAACAGACAGACCCTTCAAAATTAATAATCTGTCTGAAAAGTACAAGGTATAATGGGGAGTAATCCTGCCCAGTGCAATTCAGTACTCCCTGCTCTACTTCATTCATGTTCTATGAACAATGCCAATGTTCTCCAGTCAACTGTATGTAAACAAACCCAAAGCCTCAGGTGAGAAAACCTAAACACCCACAGAAAAGGGTACATACAGATGGCTGTAAGGAGTTCTGGGTGAAAAAAAAAATTTAAAAGATAAATTTTCGTTTAATTTGTTACAGAGTCTGAATATTCCATGGCGTTCACAAGCGAGACCAATGGGTAATGGGTTTTTTTGAGTTTTTTTAGAATTACAGAAAAATCTAGTACCGTATATGAACTTACAGCTTACAGAATTGTATTTTTTGCAAAGCAATTGCCTGCAAAAAGGAAACCTAGTCAAAGCAGCCTGCAATACCAAACTTCTAAATTGTACATTTTAACTCACCACCTGAGATAACTCAGATAGCTGAGGTCAATTCTGCTGCGAGGACTTAAGCAGCTATATTAAATAATTCTTCCTCTAGACAGAAGATATGATATACGTTTTTGCTTTAAAATAATCCTTTACATTTAGACTCTTTATATATATATATTCTCTGACATCCTAGCATTCTAACTGAAGGCTATTAAACTTTTTATTTCCCTTAATGGATTTATTCTGCAAGGAAAGGCCTTTTCATAGAATCACAGGAAGACTTGGCTTCGAAGGGACCTTAAACATCACCTAATTCCATGGGCAAGGACACTTTCCACTAGACCAGGTAGCTCAGGTTGCTCCTCTTCCTTTCATTTTGTCTCATAGAAAGGAAAAAAAAAAACATCCACAAACCCAGTTCATTTTCTTCTTTACCTCATGTGAATCCCTCCTTTCACAAAAAAAGGAGAAAATATGACATGGATTCTTTCTTTTTTAACCCATCAAGACTAAAAAACGGACTCTGTTAGGAGTTCTTTTGTTTTCAGATGTGAATTGTCTTCATGAAACCACTTTCTTAACTTTTCTTCATTTTCTATGCATCTTCTTTTTAAATAAATAATTGGATTACACGCTACAGCCGGCTGAGTTTTCAAGCTTCTTCGCAACCATCAAGTAAATGGTACAAGTGCAATTAACAACACTGGAGTATCAGCCGAGATTCAGATCTTTTGTATACATAGATACTTTACTTATATCCCCCTCTTAACTTCTTTTGTATTCCCATTCCAGTGTAATGGCTTTGGGCGGACAAGAGAGAAGACAGAGATGGCAAAGAAAAAATGCTTTCATTTTCCATGTCAGGATGGAAACTTGGAACCACTTAACACTATGGAAGGATTAGAAAACAACAATAAATTTAAGTACATTGTTTCTAATTTCTGAGGGCTGGGCAGTAATCCTCCAATGTTCAGAGGAAGTGTGAAGTGAGGCTTAAATAGTTTAAATAAGGCTGCGGGAAGTGCCTGTTTTCTGTGTTAAGACAAAAAGCTTCAGACAGAAAGGAGCAAGCTCAGATTTGAGCACAGCTTCACTGATGAAGTAGAAATGCTTCTCTAAGGCTTTATTTAGTAAACCAGAGGACTGGGAATCTTCCTGCCATTCCTCTAGAATCACTATGAGAAGTATCTTAAAATACTTTAATTTAGAGGTATTCAACATAAGCCTTCAGAGGCCCTATGAAAAATGACCTCAATTTCTCAGGCTTTTCTACTAAGCTGATTTGTTTCTGAAAATATCTTGATGAACCATAATAGAACAAATGTTTATGAAAAAAACCCAGATAGGAGTAACTGCTCTTGACATGATGGTGAAGTCTTAAGGAACTTTACCTTTTATACTATATTAACTATTAGGTTATTCTGCCTAGAGATACTGGAATATTCTCTTGGGACAGATATCAATAAAATGGTAGTTTCAACCCAACTCTCATGGGTCCCTCACTACAAGACAGACATTGAAGTGCTGGAGTGTGTCCAGAGAAGGACAGCAGAGCTGGGAAGGGTCTGGAAAGTCAGTCCTATGAGGAGCAGCTGAGGGAACTGGGGGTGTTTACCTATAACCCTGGAGAAAAGGAGGCTCAGGGGAGACCTTATTGCTCCCTAGAACTCCCTGAAAGGAGGCTGTTTCCTTCCTTGGGGTAGTCAGCCTCTTCTCCCACGCAACTAGAGACAGGATGAGAGGAAATGGCCTCAAGCTGTACCAGGGGAGATTCAGGTTGGACATCATGAAGAATTTCTTCACTGAAAGGGTGGTCAGGCATGGAATGAACTGCTGAGGGAGGTGGTGGAGTCACCATCCCTGGAAGTGTTCAAGAAATGTCTGGGTGCAGCACTGAGAGCTGTGGTTTAGTTGACATGGTGGTGTTTGGTCAAAGGTTGGACTTGTCTTGGAGGTCTTTTCCCACCTTAATGATTCTGTGACTCTGTATCAGAAGAGGTCACCAGGCTATTTTGGAACAATCCCAAAACAGGCAGATCAACCACACAGTCCAAGTGTACTTCCAAAAATGCACAAAGATAGTAAAAATATATTGCAATTAATTCATGTGATTGCCACAGCTCTTTATATTTGATACAGGCATCTTTTAGAATGATCATTAAGACATTTCTGTGTTTGAAACAGAAGCAGTGTGGCAGGGAGCCTGGTTGCTAAGGGAAGATTAAAAAGTCTCTGACTGAAAGCTTCTAGTTTACTGGAAAATCCCAGACTTAAGCACTGACAAGCCTGGTATAAGAACCGAGTGATCTGAAACTTTCTTTGGCTTCTGATGAAAAACAGCCTTTGCAAACAGTTCTGCTTCCAGTAATGCTTATTAGCGAAAAACTGACCCAAATTTCTGCTTTTTCTTTTTCACATGAGTATCACAAGCAATTTTGATCCCTTTAGACAGAAACCAGGGCAGTTTCAGAAAGTGACAGTAAAACCCTTAGAAACACCAAGGTTTCCTTTTGTGCCAAAGGAAGCTCCGTAAGCACCCCCCCCTTTGTGCTTCTACAGAGTTGCACAGAACAGAAAAGCAGAGAAAACAAATGAGGATCTCTCTAGGAAGAGTTCTTATATGATGGACCCTGACTGATATGATCACATGTGAAGAGAACTCTTCCATAAGGATAAGCCTCTTTCCATCATTCCTGTCAGATCTTCATGCTCAGCTACTTCTGATAACAAAAACCATCTGTCAACAGAAGAGTGTCCAAGACAACAATCACTGCAGCAAAGCTTCTCATAACTCTGTAATTGTCTTGAACATTGAGTAGCTGTTCTCAGTGCTTCTGTGGATCACTAGAACACCCTATTCTGGAGCCCCCCTTACAGTAGGACAGCAGAAATCCAGGATATCAAGAGGACACCCCCACCTTTTCTTGCATCTTGTAGATATATTTTTAGTTAATAGCCAGTTCTCCTGCTACTTAGTAAAGATTTCTTTGGTATGTATTTTTATCCCTGCAGCTCAGTTTACATCTGTAAAACAGATAATCTCAGAAAACAATTGAGACCCCTATGTGAAAGCTTTATAAAATACAGAAAAATGATGCAATCTTCCTTGAATTATAGTCTATTGTACTCTCAAATGGATCATACAAACAGCACATCTGTTACCTTTAATCCTAAAAGGTGACCAGAGTGCCCTCTCAAGGATCCCCTTAGCTATCACTATTTAGGAATTACTTTTTATGGCAGAAATTGTGAGAAATTTCACTTCTGAGTAGTGAAATGCCCTGAGAGGCATCTGCATTCCGGTGCTACCTACCAGGCACAGAACGATCTAGGTATTTCCAGCAGAACTCTACAGTTGCCTGAAGCAGTTTTACCATCTGAAATGTCCAGTTATTGCTGTCCCAACTCAATTAGTCTTTCCCCCCACACCCACTACATTCTCATGTCCCACCTCTCAAAAGAAGAAAGGAAAATGACAATTAAAAGTGGTGCTTGGAGCACAAGGTACAAACAAGGCTTCTCGGGAGCTGCAGCAGCAGGAGCTCCAGCTTTACCCTGAAAAACTATGAATAGAATACAGCAACAATACATCCCCGACCACGAGAAATGCTAACCACATCAATGTCAAAAATTGCTGCATCAAATAAAGCACCAGCAGAAAAACTAAAAACTCAATTGCATGAACTCAGCATTTTGGTTTGGTTGGTGAATTAGAACCAAGCCCCAGCCACCCCACACCATGTCTTTCTGCTTTGCAAAGCAGGGTGTGAACTGTTACCAGAGGAAGCTAAACTTGAAGTCTTTAACTATCCAGGGGTGTATCAATCATATTCCAGCTGCTAAATGCAGAAAAAAGACACAAAACAACATTAACATCAGAAAAAGATGTGTTTTCTTCCCTCTCTCTCCACACAGACAAGATTACTCTGGACAGTGGAAGCAGCAGAGAACAGTGAAGATCTGAGAGATACCAGTCAAATAATCCGTAGACTATTAATTGCAATACTGGAAAGATCTGGGGTATTATTCCAGCTAATTCTTGGTTATCCCCCAAGTCTTGCCTATGTTGTTGTTAGAGATCCAAAATGGTGTCACAGAGTGGAGTACAAGGCAACACTGCCTCTAACACACTCCTCAAAAACTGCACAGGTGGTTTGTCACCATTCCATCATCACAAACACTGCTCCAGAAGGTAACACATCATACCTTCTTACCTTTTTAATTTACTGAAGGAACAGTACAACTTTAAACACCTTTCTAAAAATCTGAGGTCTTACTCACCAGTTGCAATTGAAGAACATTTGAGAGAAAAGGTTTCATTCTATCCTGGTTTTATATAATACAAAAATAATGAATGTGCCATCAAGGAATACATTTGCTAAAATAAAGATTAGGTTTAATTGTTTTCATGGCTGCATAATCATAAGCTTTACCATGTTCAAGATCTTTCCAGTACTTCCCTAACACCCTTTGCACCAGCAGGGTCCAAACCTTGCCTCTCCAAGTACAGCAAGGCAGGACTCTTCCTCCTAAGGACAATTGAATCCATTTAAGTGCAAAGACTCATTTCCTGGCCTCATCTCAGCTCCACCACTTCTACCCATGTATATGTTTCAGGTGGTTTACACACAGCACTCATGATACAATTACACCAAGATAAATGTGGTTGTGATGGTTACTAATACAATGTTTTTCACCATCTATACGTCTAATAATATCAGAATTGTGCTTAAAAGCACAATTTACAGCCCTCAGTACTTCTACTGAAATAAAATACAAGGACAAACCATTAAGACTATTATAAAGTTTTCCTGCAACCATCTCCCATTTTTAAGTTGCCCTATTAAGTAGGTATTTCCTTACCAACAAAAAGAAGGAAGATTTTTCTTCCCTTGAAAGCAAACTGAATACAACAGGGTAGTCAGAGAGAAAACTGCAACTTTCAATTACTGCTAGTAAGCAGACAAAGTGTGTTGACTGTCAACCAGGAAAACAGTGTCAAATCTGCATCTACAAAAACATGTTCTGTGACAAAAAATAGGCTCTGAGCTGATGCAGCCTGATTTCTCATTCAACTAATAGGCACTGGCTTCCAAGTGTGAGTTTCCAGTGAAGTTCCTTCTTCACCTCACATCGGGGAAGAAAAGTCTTCCCTATATGTATCTATATACATATATATATGTCATTCTCTGTCTACTGCAAATGTAGATTTAAGATGTCCTTTCTCTAGTCTGGAGAGACTATGTAGTCTCTCTTCCTTGTATCTCTTCATCAAGCTGCTGGAAAGTTCATTATAATGTGAAACATTTGAGAAGTCCTTTCTAAATGAATAACTTTAATTTGTAAGATTGATTGTCCATGTTCTGTCTCCAAAGCCCATATATCCAGCACCATTTCTACAGCACCCTGCTGACACCTGGCAACTGGAAACTCTCCACTCCTCTTCGTTACCTCCATCCTCCAAGCTTAAAACACCTTAGTTTTACAGAAAACTGTAATTAATGTGAAGCCTTCATTCAAGTAAGATTTTTTGTACTATGACTAATTCCACAAGTTACCACTAATATCTACAACATAGCACTGAATATTTAAAAAATATTCCCAAATAATGATTTTTTTTTTCCTATTTTTGACTTGGAAGATCCATTTTGACCTTCCCTTTCCTCATGTTTTCACTTGTGTAATCAGTCAAGGAAAAAAATTCAAAATCCTATCAAATACTAATCCTCTTTAATTGTATTGTGGAATTCAACCACCCAGTTTAAGATGCTGTAAAATCACCTAAGTAAAATTAAACCAATCATGCAAAATTGATACAGTTTTATGAAATAATGACTTTTCTTGATTCCTCAATACTGGTAATTTTATGTTACTACTGTTTGTACTACTATAACACCTGCATATTAGTTTTCTGTAACAGTTTTCTAAATTTATTTTCAAATGCATTTTTACTTGTTTCCTAAATATGGGGGCACAGTCACAGTTATATTTAATAGCAAATTCATGAAGAGAACCAAATGAATTTTACTGAGTATAATTAGTAGAGATGAAGAGTAAACCTAACATTTATTAAACAGTGAAGCCATCTACCACTATCACCATGAGGACTGAAAAAACCTTTTCCAGTTTATGAGTGCACTGCGAGATATGCTTGTGTTTTTTCCATCACTACAGTTGAATGATCTTAGTCTTATTCCCTTTTACTGACATTTCAGACCAGACTTCTGTAAATCAATTAAAAAAAATTAAAGTACACCAGATTCACAATTAAAACTATCTATGCTACTGAGGCACTTCTGAATAGTTCACCTTGTCACATCTAAACATGCAATAAAAAAAGAAAACATCTATCTAAACCTGAAAAATTAGATCTGAAAAACTGCAGTAAATAATCTCTTTCAATAATACGAGTGCAGAAATTAAGCAGGAAACCACATGGCAGGATTTTCAGTTAAAAGCTACATTAGCTTACTTATGCTAATGCTTTAAGGCTTTATTTTGCAGAATTATAACCTCCAGTACACTCTGGTACATACCAGGCTTTCATAAGCGGCAGCAACACAAGATGCCAACCCTTTGCACAATCCCCAGAAATCAAACTCCTGTGGATTGATTTGATTTATAAGCCAAAGCATGAAATACAAACAGCTACAAGCATTAAAATGGAGAGAATTACATCTTGGAAAACTACAGTAACAGACACTTGTTTGCATATAATGCATATTTATACATCCTGGAAATGCATGATTGCTGACAAACTCAACAATGTAAATTTAAAACACTGAGCATGACAAACAAACTGTTAGCAATTAACTTTCAAATACCAATAGCAACATCTCCATAAGCCAATTTCAAATCCATATGCTCAGCTCTTCATGACAATCCTCCTATTAAACAGGAATGTCATCATCTTTTCTGTGACTACTAAGCATAGTTTCAAAAAACACCTGAAAAATTGAGTTCCTAGTGGAAAATGAGGAGGATATTTCCGAGAGCTACATACTAGGAAATCAGCTTCTCTTGTAACTAAAGTGCCTCTGGAATAACATAAAAAGCAGTATTTAGAGATTTGAAGGATTTTAGCAAACCAATTTAGTTATATTCTTCAGGCATCAGTTTAACAATGGCCACTCCTGGATTTTAAGGTATTTTTTAAAGTCCTTTTCAACCCAACATCCAGTTTCTCCATTTCTAGGTAACTACAACAAGCTACCAAACACAAAATTCCTCAAACCTTTCACACCACGGGGTCTTTGTGCCTAGTATTCCCTATTACAATGACATTTTCTGTCTTGCATCAGTCACTTTTGAAATCAACGGTAAAGAAGGTAATGGATGATAAAAGAGGCTCAGGGGAACCTTATCACTCCCTACAACTGCCTGAAAGGAGGATGTAGAAAGGTCTCCCATGTGAGAAATACTGGATATTGGGGAACATTTCTTCACTGAAAGGGTGGCCAGGCACTGGAACAGGCTGCCCAAGAAACACCATCCTGAAAGGCTTAAAAAATGTGTGGATGTGGCACCTGGGGCCATGGTTTGGTGGTGAATGTGGTAGTGCTGGGCTAACAACTGGATTTGATCTTGGAGGTGTTTTCCAACCTTAACAATTACATGATTCATAACACCATCTTTTGTTTTTAATGTGCCTAGGACTTACCGTAGGGGCAGTTATGTTTTTATGCATATAAGTAAATCATCTAAGTTTCAGCATGTAATTCTTCCTTCCCAACACATCAACAAAAACCACAGAATGATTTAGTGGTACTGAATAAAAGTAGGTGTATTAAAGAGAATATGCCAATTCCCTCAGCTCAGATTAGGTTAAGTGGGTGGCTCCAAGGCTCACATGGAACTTGCAGGGATTTGAATTTATCACATTTTGGTATGAATTGAAGTGATAGTAATTATTGTTAGATATGCACAAAGAGCGACTGGGAAACACTATTTAAGCCAATGGCAAAATGGTTGCTGCCAAGAGAAATCTATAGCACTGTTAGGTAAATGTGGAAACCAGAAAACAATGCAGGAAACTACAAACAAATCCAGCAATTTCTCTGAGTCCTAATTTTTCCACTTTTATGCGTGTGTTTAGATTAAATTCTGCAACAGAGTGAAGGTGAGATCACCTCGACTGCAGATCTAAAATACTTTTAAAATTATAAATTATAACTAAACACAAAATGACATTACTACATAAATGACTCATTCTTGTCCCTCAACAGACGCTGGCATACAGCTACACAAAGTGTTCCTCGTATTGTTTAGGCTGCTGATCTCTGTTGTAGGCTAAAAAATAAAGCTAGACAAAAGCTTCTTTTCCCCCCGAGGAAAAGTATCCCGTTTTAAATGCTACCAGACAAGCCTAAAGAAGTTCTTTGAAACTTCTGAGTGCCTGAAGCAGACAGATGGGGTTTCTCCACGTTTTTTTTTTTTTTTGCACTACAGTAACTGTGTTAGCCATTATCTTGATTGCAAACTTAAAAGCACACCGTAAACCCTCTAACGCTACTGGAGAGGTAACAAACCCAGCCCCCTTTCTCAGCAACCTTGCCACATAATCTGGATTCCAGCACCAAACCTCGTTGCCTGGCATGTTAACTCTCTGCAGCATCTGTCACTGCTATGAATGGTTGATCATAAGTACCTCTGTAGTCATCTCAATGCCATTAAGCAGATGGCAGCGCTAAATCCGAATGATGTAGTACATCTCCCTGGTGGACTTTGTTTCCATACACCACCATTATTCTACAATTCCTCGGTGATAAATCTTATGTATTCTAGAGAACATTAAACAGTGAGCTGACAGTGACAATTGATTTATTAGCATCCATTTCCCTTTGCCATATTATTGTCCTCGCAAACACTTGTGCGGATCACGTATGGAGTCACTAAGGGACCAAAAGCACTTTGGCTCAATTTGAAACCTATTTCGGAGATTTAAGATAACTAGATTTTTTTCATGCTGAAAATGTTTAAACTACAGTTTTAAATGAAGATTCAACTAAATCCTCATGATTCCTCCACAATACTATTAGGTGAATTTTCATAATAAAATTGGTCTAGCCTTAACACCAGGCCATCAAAGCACCCACTACTTTCTGCAATAAATCCAAGTAAATAATTACATTTCTAGACAGGCTTGGGAAGTCCTTTAAGAGTGAGCTAAGTTGTGTAAGGATGTGTAAGGATGCATACACGCTGCTGACAAATCTACACGTTTCTGACACAGGCAAATATCAGCACCAGGAGGCATACGTTTGGCTTTTCACAACTGCAATTCATATTTACTGTAAGATCCTTGAAAAGTTTTTGGCACACCACTGCACATGTGAAGTTAATACATATGTATACATAATAACTTTTATGAAGGAATTCCTGACTGCATAACATGCCCTTGACTGCATATCATATAACCCTAAAGCCTGATTGCATATTGGGGCATGTAGTGATAGGAGAAGAGGGTATGGCTTTAAACTAAAAGAGGGCAGATTTAGATTAGATATTAGAAAGAAATTCTTTACTGTGACGGTGGTGAGGCACTGGCACAGGCTCCCCAGAGAAATTTGTGAATGCTCCATCCCTGGGAGTGTTCAGTGTCAGCTTGGATGGGGCTTGGAACAACCTGGTCTGGTGGAAAGTGTCCCTTCCCATGGCAGGAAGGTTGGAATGGAATGATTTTTGAGCTCCATTCCAACCCAAACCATTCTATGATTCTATAAAGTATTTGCTATCCTCTGAATTTCAGAAATTGAAGAATATTTTGTTAATTTTGTTTTGTGTTTTTATAACAAGACTAAGCAGTCCAGTTGATTAAACATCCAAGTTTACACTGATAAAAGTATCATCTAACAATCCCCCTGCAAAAAACTATACATATAATTTAATCTTCTAAAAATCAATTAAGGCTCTAGCAAAGCGCAGTACAGCTTCAAGGGATATTTTAAGTCTTTTCGACCATAAAAAATAATTCTGTTAAAGGACATCCTGAAGCACTATTTGGGGCTTTGTTGCATGAACAATCAACAGTGGATAATAAAATGTTCTAAAGGAAAACAACATTTTTTTAATAGGATTACATGGCATTAAGATAGATGAGAACTCAGAAAACTCTAATGTTTCTCTCTCTATTAGTGCTGTGGCAGGTCTTAACTCAAACTTCGGATTGCCAGGCACAAGGAAGGTTACAGAATCACACAATGTCAAATAAAATGCCATTAAACTTCTAACCACTCACGGTACCAGCAAGCAGTTAGTATATAGAAAGGAATAATTTATTTGCAGAACAAAGAAAGTCTCAACTACCTTAATGCACACAGACATACAGAGTATCTTATTCTTCCTATCTAAACACGTCACCCACCCTAATCCACCTGAGATTTGGCCATTTCTGGGAAATACACTTGAAATGTCCAGATTAAAACAGCAATAAAGGAGAACCACACTGTGTTGTGCTGAATGGTGGAATTTGGAGAATGCACTCCTATGTACCTATAGTAAAAGATTTGTTCTCGTGCAACCTCTTACAGATCTCCAAAATTTTGAAAGATACTTAAAATTCTATTGCAAGTTTCCGTCTTTAACAAAGGAATCACTAAATAAGCAAAATATTTGAAACAAAAATGAGCACTTTCACTGTTTCCACCATATTACACAATGTACACTTGTGAGCATTAAGCCCTGTTCCTGTACTTAAATTTAATCATATACTAAAAACTACAGCAAATAATTTAATGAGACAAGGCAGTTTCAGTTTACTAGCTGTTCCTCAAATTTCCTCTGTATTACGCACTACCATTAACATCACAGTATTTCTAGAGAAATTAGTATCAGAAGACTTACTAGAAATACTATTACTTCAAGATTGCTATTTTCATCTTGGAAAAGGAAAGAGTATTTCCACATGCTGGTCACTAAATGATGCATTTTAAACACATGACTGCTCTCCATGTGCAAATGCAGTTTCTTTCCATGTTTTATGAGGGTAAAAAATATCAAGAATGAAATTAGGCTAAACTATGAAAACAATGCACTTTTTCCTAATTTCCTTCATAGTAACAGCATTGTAATGCACCTAAATATGGGAACTATCTCATAGTGGTTACACAATGATATTTTGCAATATGGGCTACTACTTCATGTTTAGATTAAAGACAGGAATGCTGGTTTAGGTAGCTCAGATGGCTGTTTATGGTTATTACTTTTTGCCTGCCAATAGTATCCTAAAAATCTTTCTGCCGAGCCAGAAAATATGCCAGAAAACAAGTGTTGATATCCTATGAGAAACATGCAAGGGAATAATTTCTTGTTTTCTTTTACAACAGAGCACTTAATAAAATTAGGGGAAAAAAGTCAAGTAATCATTAAGAAGATAACAAATTCATTAAAATCTAACAATATATATGTATTGTGAAACTACAGGTAAAATACAAAGTAGAGCAATCTTATGTGAAGTATCTCCTTCTAGACAGGTAAGCACGTGCACATATATCTAAGAATATTATACACATTCTTATGTATTAATCCTTTACAAGAGTAATTTCATTCCTCGAAAGATGTGCTTTTTTCCTAATTTTAGGTCAAAGGAAGAAAATCTCAGTGAAAACCTTCTTAATGTGGGGAAAAAAAAAATCAACTCCAAGTAATGTTTAATTTTGGCTCAGGCAAATGACTTCGTAATGAACTCCAAATGTTTGTGTGCAATAAACCCATTTACCAACACTACACGCAGAAAGCCAGAACAGAATTACCAACATAAAAGTTGAGGACTACTTTGGCAATTGTCTTTTTGGGGAAAAAAAAAAAACAAAAAAAACACTACTAGTAACTGCTCTCGAAATGTAACACGCTACAGAGTCTCATATTTTGAAGATTCTATACTTCTGATTTCTTAAGTCATATTTTATCAAGATCAGAGTCTGCAGGAGCCAAGTATCAGACACGAAGGCAACTTCATTATTTTAGTTCCCAACAATAATGACACTTGAACTTTCCACTATGCTTTTTCACATTGACTAAGTTGTTAAGCACAGAAAAATATTCATTTACACAACAAAACTGAAGTTGGGTGTGACAACACTACAGCAAAGCAGATGCCAGGTGTAAACAGTTCGTTCTCAACTTTGCTGTGAACAGTTCTGTACTATTTCAGATAAAGCTGCATTGTAAATCTTACATATTTAGCAGAAGATAGAACAAATCTGCCTCATATATGCTATTCAGTTTAACTCTAATTCACCACAAGGGATTTATTAACAGGAACCTCAGTAACCCTACCTCAGAGGCAGGTCATAACTTTGCCATAAAATTTCAAGACATTGTCAAAGACATTTAAACATCTACTATTGAGCAAATTATGAATGCTTGGTCCGAGGGAAAAAGAGTGAAAATAAATTACAACTCAGTAAAAGGTGCACGGAAGTTCCCTTTCCAGACAGGCACATTGGAAATACCCAGAAGTGGAGATGATCAGCCAAGCTGCTAAATTTGTAATGGGATTTTTGCCATGAAGCTCAAACTATCACTTAAAGGAAGCAGTTTGTACTTCACAGCACATTTCCCATCGTTGGGTCACACTGTTATTCATGGAGTTGCCCAATACTGACTCCTCTGAAGAAACCAAAATAAATAAAACTAAAAATAAACAAACAAACAAACAAAAAAAAAACCCAACAAAAAATCAAAAGTGCTTAAAAATACTGCTGAAAATGAAGTAGAAGAAGGAAAACAAATGGCAGGAGAATCAAATTTGTCTCAAGGAATTCCACAGAGGAGTAAAACAAATGGAAGGGCGTACTTTTCTTACAGTCAAATACAGGTGAAACACTGGAATATAACTTTGTTAATGTAGTAAGAAAATTTATTCAGTTGTGTTTCAGATGATTTAATATCTTTTATAAAGTTGTCTTTTTTCTCCTCTCCCCTCCTTTACCCACTCCTCCCTCCCACAATGAATCTGAATTAAATTTTCCTGAATTCCCTGAACTCTTGAGAACTTTGATTTAAGATTTGGTATCACTAAAACTGTAACAAGTTCTCAGTTCTGTTTCTTTTCAGCCACTCAGAAATTTAACTTTTATACTTATGTGATAGTAAAGACAAGTAACATGGGGGTTATTTCCAAAATCCTCTCATAAAATTTTTGCTGTTTAAGATGAAATTGAAAAACTCTAAGTAAAACTAACTGGCCAACCACAGAATTTTTCAATTGTAGTTACAGCTGATTTGGAGGCTTACCTTTGTGCTTGAGTGCTATAGCTGTTATCATAGGAATCATAGCTTTGCTCATCATAAGCAGCTCCATAGCCATCATCATACTCCTGAAATGATAAATAAAATGCAATATTAACTTCAAGCACACCCCAGAAACAGAGCAGTAACCTGGTTCTACATGTGAAAGAGAACACTCTCCTGAAATGTATGTATAACATATGTACACCATGAAGTGGAAAGATCTTAATATAAATAGAGACCATTTCTGTCTACAAATTTCTTTAAAGGTACTTTGAGCTATTGGCAATGTACTTCAAAAAGATTTTTTTTTAGTTAACATTGGCTTGTGCAGAGACAGTACAAACATTTCATGTCTCCATGTTCTTTAGTTTGAGTGAGCTACTGATCGTCAATGAAGTTCTAGGAAGCATCTAAGGAATCAAAACATCTGAATAAATATTGTACAATTTACTTAGGTAGCTGACTTATTTCTGGACAATAAATTCAATGTTATATGTAGACTTTGGAAAGGAAAGAACTTCCCTAGAGATAAGACTAGTAAGAATGATAGTTTTACTACTCTTGAGTGCCCTGTGAATACTCTTCAACTTGTGGGAGTTCAGCACTGATCAAGAAACTAGAAGTAAGGATTTCTTGCTTCTCTCCACATTATTCACACTATTTAAGTATGCACTGTAACACTCTTCCCAAAACAGCACTGTATTTGAACACCAATTTGAACAAACCCCTAACCCCAGCCATACAGAAGTTTAAGATAAAAATAAGTGTCGGTGATGTTGTGTTTTCAGGTAGAGATGAGCTATAGAAATCTGAAGAACTGTCATCAGTTCACTGTTTTGTCCAATAATACACCTACCTGAGCTAAACACAGTAAAAGTAGAAATGGCACATCCACTGCATTGATTCCTAGGAAATCCTAATATTTAAATCCTATCTAAATACGCCAAAGACCTCAATGGATATTTAGAAGTATCTTGTCCAGGTTTGCCAGATGAGAAAGACCTAATGAGAAGACACTTTGAAGACTGGGATACCATCTTTTATATATGTGTGTGTATGTATAAATAAATAAATAAAAATGGTGTTTTCTGAGTAAGTGTGTATCCAACCCTGGTAATTAAAGGATAAAACCTCATGAAAGAACCAACATTTTCACGAAAAAGAACGTTTAAGAATTTTTCAGCAATAACAGAAAACAAAACCAACAAACAGTATCAATTAGATAGGGATGACAAATGATAGATGGATTTTCCAACTCTAGCAGAAAACATCTCCAATGATGGGAATCTGACAGCTTTCTATAGCAGAAGCCAGTGACATCCTCAAAATAACTGATAGGAAACCTAATTTCCTATGAGTTTTTAGCAAGTTTTCCAGTCATTTGAAATTGCTTCTATGGAAAGCACTCAACCTGCCTATCAATAGAGCTTCACCACTGCTAGATGGGTGCACATGATTGTTTCCCAGCAGTGATTAGGAGAAGAGTTTCTCTGCATATTTGCCAGCACAGTTGAGTAAGTTTATTCATTGGTTTGGAAGAAGAAACCAGGATTCTTTCAACTGTCGGTTGCATGGGGATCCATGGATAAATAGTCACTGCTAAAAGGAAATGCATTTTCTCTTTCAGTAATTCACTGCCCTGAAACTAAAAATTAAAACACACTCCTAGGATTTTCTTGCCCATCAGATATGGATTCTTCTTGATAAGCCACAGACTAACCCCCAACCCCACTGCCTCCTGGCACTCCTTCCAAACAGACATTTTATTACTTATTGATGCAATACACAGACATCTGTTAACAATACGGACCCTGACTAACAGCAGAAGCTGCCTGAGCCAATTTATTTGCTCTGTTCCAGAACATTTACATGGCATTTGGTCTCCTCTCATAGACTCTCCCAACTGTGAACCAGCCATCCCTAAGAGGGGCTTCTAAACTTCAAACCAGGCACATCCAGCAGTAGCAACAAATGAAAGCAGAGAACTGAAATTAACCTTTTAATGTGTTAGGAAAGCTTTTCCACTAAGGAATCATTAGAGACCTCTTGAGCAGTAAGTCCTCATTCACATTTATGTTAACTATTTCATTGAGAAAATGGATCATGAAGAAAAGGCAGTAAGAGACTACTTTGAAGTTATGGTATATCTATGACTTCTTGAAAACAAAGGAACAAAATAAATTTGAAATGAGAAGATCCTTCATAAGATGTTCAGCAGAAATAAAGGAAAATTTGGGGGAAGTCTGTTTTGTATCAGACTGAACTGTTTCTAGAATCAGCACTTCCCTTCCAGAGAATTTTTGACCAGGATTCATTACTGTTCACCACTTTGTGTGTTAGCAAATTGACAACTGTTGAAATTAAGCCTTGCGTTGTGGTATTGCTGAAGGTGGCTCTTAGAAGCCTTGTATAGAAAGATTTCCAATTTGCAGTTTATATGTGGGACTTCTGTCTCCTAGAATTAAAATAATCAACCTGTGCTTTTGAAATTACTATAATCTGCTTAAATAGATCAACTATCTTTTATTGATGTATTTCATAGAATCACAGAATGGTTTGAGTTGGAAGGAACCTTAATGATCATCTTGTTCCACCCCCTGTCATGGACATGGACACCTTTCATGTGTCCAGACTAGACCAGGTTGCTCCAAGCCCTGTCCAACCTGGCCTTGAACACTTCCAGGGATGGGGAATCCACAAATTCTCTGGGCAGCCTGTGCCAGTGCCTCACCACCCTCACAGCAAAGAATTTTTCCTTAATATTTACAGTTCTAAACCTCAAAGTTTACACTAAAAACAAGATAAACATGTGCAACATGCTCCAAAAATAGAACGGGTTTGATCTCAATAGCTTGTTCTGTTAAGAAATAAGAGACTCAAATTCCAAAATATGTGTTTGCTCTGCACAATTCCTTTGAAGTAGCAATTAGGCAGGAACAGCTGAAGTATGTTTCAGACCTTTCCCTGAACTAGGTCTGACAGTGTTTGCTCTTAGTCATGCAGTATTTGAAAACTTTCTCCTTCAGGAGGTTACAAATAAGGTCAACCAAGACAGAATTTTTTACATTTTAAATTAAATCCACACTACTTGAGTATTTTCTTTCTGAATCAGACTTCTAGTGGTTTCAGCAAATGTCTTCTTTAACTTTATTTAGTATTTAGGTGAAATACCCTTGGCCATCTGGCATGTTTCAGTACTATAAAATACCATGTTAACTTAAATAAAAGTAACTATCATTTTTACACATATATAATGAAAATGGACAGGACTGAACTTACATGCACAGAAATCCTGTACTAAAGTACACCTTTGTACTAAGTACATTCTACTAAGCTCAAGCATTGCTACATAGATTTCTTTCTATGTAATAACAAAAGAATTACACCTTCATAAGAATCTTCTCATTACATTTTTCCTGCTGATTTTTGGGCATCTTTCAGGTACTTAAAAAAGCATTCACTTTTATATTTAAAGCCATTATTTTTCTTCACATGGATGACAGTGTCTGTATTTCTTCTACCTACTAAATGTAATACAATGGACTTTGCTCTCTATTCATACTACATATGTCTATAAATAGCTTTTCCTAAATGTGCTCAGATATCAGAAAGTTTACTGGCGAACCCACAGTTCATCTCCCACATCAAAACCCAGAAGCCCACATGAGATCGTGTCTTGATGCCATGAACAGAAGCTTTTTCTTTGTTATTCATTATTCTACTTTTCAGGATAACCTAGGAAACTTAACTCTTATCAGATTTAGTCTGATCAAAAGGCAGCTGAACAGTCTGTCCTTACAACAGAAATGCAGGGAAAAAACAGCTGAAAACGCTGAAGTCCTCTTAAGCTACAGGTATTTATCACCCCACATTTGAAGTATCCATATTTGAAGGTATCAAGAGCAACTGTCTTGACTTCAAGCTTAGGAATCTTCCCCCAAAGTAACAGAACAGCTGGAGTTACAACGCAGATCATCCAAAAAGAATACGAAATTACTCTGTACAATCTCAAAGCTTATTAATAAAGTCCTTTATTAAGCCAACCTATAAGCATTTCTACTTAAATAGAGCTTCTGCCTGCTGTGGTCTCAATGACAGTGCCCACAGGTGACATAAATCCAAAGAGCAGCACTGGTAGCTGTAATTGCTCTGTGTAAAGTACAGACATTTTTCATTAATAGAATCAAAGGCAATGTGTAAATATGCACCCTTCAAATATATTAAGTTACTATCGTGGGTCAAAAAATAATAAAAGCAATCTTTGCCAAAGCCTCTGCACTCCCCAAAACATTATAAATCATGCTAAGCCTTGCTCATCAGTGCTTTTTAATTACAACAGTACTCTGAACAAACCCTTGCTCGTGGAGAACAGGAAATGGTGGTTTTAAATTGTAATCTGCTGGCAGTGACAATGACAGACTACTGTTTGGACCTTCTTTAAGGAAAATGAACAATGCTTCAAAGAACAAGACAGAGAAACAGGAAGAAAGAAGAGCGTAGAAGTGGCCTTTAACAAAAAGGCCATTTGCAGCACTGGGGAAGAAAAAAAAAAATCATGGAATCAATAAGAAATCAATTTTCCAGCTGTTGCCATCTAAGGAAATCCATCCAAGGGAGAAAAATAAGGGCCATTACCACTACAGCTAAAAGACTGTGGTTTATTTTCCTCACCATTCTCTGAAATTAATACTTACACCACTACTTTATCCCCGAATACTGGAGGAACATATTCCTTTTATATAAAAAACTATCAAATTTAAAAAAAAAGTTTGTGCAGAGATTAACTTGAAGGAGAAAACACAAAACAACATCAGTGCAGCGCAATGAACTTTTCTTGGCAAATTAGAACTGTAAAGGGAAGGAACAGCCATTTTGTTACGTGGGAATAACATCCCCCCTCATTTAATCAACAGCAAATATGGGGCAATCAAAACAAATATGGGTAGCTACAACCATCTAAAGTCTGAATGCCAGCATCAAGGACATTAGCAGCAAGCATGCACAGACTGTAAGCTCTTATTTTGGAGATTTTCATCTGTTTTCATCCAGAAGGAGCCTAGTGCATATCCAACCAGAACAAATAAGGTATTTTCTGGAATGAGAGATACAGAAGCGGATTGTTTTTCATGCACCTCAAAAAAAAACCCTGAGGAGCTGCTAATGAATATAGACAGCAACATTTAAACCAAATTACTATCAGACCAAAACAAGTCTGGTTTTCTATACACAACAGCAGGGAGCAGTGTCGGAATCAGGAAGACTCATGCTCATTCAATAATACCAAGTTTTAGACAAGCAGTTTAAACTAAAACACTTTGAAAAGAATTTTATAGGAACTTCATATGTGAATTTTGAGATAGGCAAGGAGAAAACCTTTTCAGCCTCTTCTCCAGAACACTCCACTGTTTCCACAGCCAATGTCACCCGAATTCCTGGGAAAATGGAAACATTTTGCATTCTCTCTCCACCTCATCCTGAAAACCGCAGAGAAGATAAAAGATTCAAAATGAAACGAAACAACTAAGTGAAGGGCTTAAAACTTGGAACCTTTTTTTTACATTTATCTCTTCTTACTTGTCCTATTTACTATGAAAAAGAACATTGGATTGGGAAGGAAAAGCCAAGAAATAATGGTTTCATGTTATGAACTTGCTTTCCAAAAGTCTTACTCGAATTCCCCCTGAATTTAAGAATAGTGTTAGCACTTCTGAAAAGCCAGAACTCAGTAAACGAACTGCTCAAAAAATGATGCAATACCTAAATGGAAACCACAACATTTTCCACAGAGGGGAACAGGGACAGCAAGGACAAAAGACAATTTCTCTAGTTCTTAGAGACTGAAGCTAATTCAAACTCTTTTCCAGGAACCCAAACAAAAAGCTTCACATTCAAAAGAACTAAGCAAATAAAACCACTGATTTAAAATGCTGCATGTCATTAGGAAGCTATCAACACTCACAAGACCAAGGTAAATTAAAACATCTTGCAAAGTGACACTGAAATTATACTTGAACTCCATTCAAGAATTTAAATTCTTTGCGAAGTCTCACATCATCTGGACTAGCCCTTACTTTCACTAATATTTTGTCATCTCAAATTCAAGAAGCCTTTATTTTTAAATAAAAAACTTGGGTTTTTCTATATGGCATACGAGTTTTTTTCACCTTTTTTCCTACAGATCTTACCTTCTTCAACCCCAAACAGCAAGTGAATGTTAATGAGAAAACTCTACTTTAAAAACAGTTCACCATGCCAAAGCAGCAGTGTATTAATAGCTCCAAGAAATTGCTTCCACAGTAATCCTAATTTTCAGTTTTTCAAAATCTAAATTAATTATGATCTCAATAGGGAGACGGGGAATTCAAGCTCAAGGCCAGAGATTAAAACAGAATTTGCACTGGCTTTCTAAGAAAGTGAACTAAATAACAGGCTATAGGTTTTTCAATGGAATGGGCTCTCCCCTGTAAATAGTAAGACTTTGCAATCATTCTTTTCACTAATTGATACCTACATTCATATTTTGTAATAATCACTGGATTATGAAATGAATATTATTTGTGAATCAACTTTCCCTAAGGCTTACCACAAATTTGTAGGAGTTCTTGCAAAACCAAAAGGACAGAAAGCCCTGTGTGTGCTGGGACAGCATCCTGGTGCTCAGCACATCATCTCCAGACAGAACCAAGGGAAAATGAATACCTGCAATAGGAATTTAAACCACAGGCCTTCCACTACCAGAAAAACACTGAGATTTCACTTTACAAAGGGAGACAGAGCAACACATCATCTGCTCATTATTTTGGGAGAGATCTTGTTAGACAGCAGGTTATGGTAATGTTTTGGGTCTTCCCCATTTCTCATGGGAAGCAGAATAAGCATAGTCTCATGCTACTGTAATACACATGTACTTCACAGTACACATACAGTGTTAATTATAGTCTCACAATACAGACTTAGTGTGAGAATTACAGTCTTAAGTCTGAAGTCTGCTTTGCTGATCAGTTAAAGCAATGTATTTCTGGAAATATACAGAAGTTAATGCTTCAGGAACGATAAAGCTTTAAAACATCCCTAACCTTTATGGTTTTTCAGAAAGCAGACATAACCAAACGTAGATTTTTAATGAGTAGATTTTGAATTTTGCTGTTATCAGTAACTTTTTTGCATCCAGCTGTTCTGTACATCCTTCTGAGTAGCCTGCATCTGTACCCAAGTTAAAATAATCTTGACATCTAATTGGAAGTAATTCACAACGCTCTTTTTCAAGTTACAATTTACTTAACATTAGAAAGACTCCCTTGGTCTCTTATTGGTAGATATTTCATCTTAGCTCCATTCGTTAATACACAAAGCGATGTCACTGAAGCATTAGCTGCTAGAAATTATACATGTGGTCAGTGCACTAGAAAACTCTACCACTGAGTTAACCCTTGTCTGAACACCAGAAAACATCAATTAACAGCCACAAACAGAAATAAAGATCTGCCACATATTTTCCCCAGAACAAGGAGGAATATTTAGATCTGACTGCCTTCCAAAGAAGTGCTGAAGCAAGTCTTGGCCATAACATGCTAGACTGGTGAGTTATTTTTTTCAGTGTAGACATTCCACACTGCCAGAGAAAGAGGTTTTAAATCCATGTTTAAAGTTCTTAATGCCTAAAAATCTGATTATGAACTCAGATAAAACTCACTTTGCATTTAACACACTTAAAGCAGCCAAAACAGGGCTTGACACGGCATCATCACAAATATATTCATGCAAAGTACAGAAGTGAAAGACTGGCAGAATATTTGCAAAATATTTGCCTTTGTAAAATGAAAACAGCATCAAATAAAAATATACTCTCAAAAAGCTTCAGTCCCACTGCTGTGTTGCTAATTTGGAAAAAAGCCTCAGAGGTTGGAAGCTGCTAAGAAGACGACAGCAGGACGAGGCCAAGAGCAGCAAGTGTTATGAGACAGTAACTGAGGCTGAGCAGTTCTCTTCTAACCTATGTTTGACTGAACATTCACTGAGGAATTGACCTTACACTGCTACTAATCTCCTGCTTATTGGAAAACTGTGGAAAACTTTCAGCTAGTAGTTAAATACAGTTTCTATTTCTTATCTTAGTGGAATTGGTTGTCAGCTTAAAAAATCATAAAAATATTTTTATCTATTACACAATATAGTTCAATGAGTAGAGAAAAATTCACCTTTAATTATGAGAAAAATGTTCCTGAAACCATCTGTAAATGCTTCAATAAATGTAGCATCCACCTGGTATGGTTTCCCTTAGCCAACTATTACAAAAATAAACCTGGCCATGCTTCACATGTCACAAGAGGCTTTCTCCTGACCTGAGCAGTTGAGGAAATAAAAATGAGAGTCCTGTTAAGTCTTCAGAGAAAGTTTATCACCGCAACCAGAGCTACTAAAAAGTTGGTCTTCAGAGAAAATTATAAGGAACTGTCATTTAGTGGCTTCAAGAGCTTCATCATGGTACTAACAGTGTGGTGGGGTCTCAGGAGGAATGAGTCCTGGGGCTGAAACTTTTAAGTAAGTGAGACTGGCAACAGTGGAGTGGGAAAATTGCTTATATTGAACTGGGGAAACATGTAAATATTGCTGCTAGTCCAGTGTGTGTTGTGACTGCTGCAGAGAAAGCCAAAGCATTCAAAGGCCACCAACACAAAGACCCCAGAAAGCTGACTTAAGACACAGGCAGCTCACTCTGAGTAGAGCTTTCTGTAATGGGCAAGATTCTGGAACACTTCCCTGTGGGCTCTAAACACAGCACAGCAATGTTCACAGTTTTCTTGATCTTGAGCCCACGTTAAAATGCATCTCAAATTAATGACTTTTTGCCTGTGATATTTTTCCCATGTGAAATACTGCCTCCAGAAGTAACCCTCCCAAATCTTCAGAATGAAGCAGCCATTCCCCTTCCCATTTTAATGGTAACTACTAAAAAAAAAAAAAACCAGCTACTTAATCAAGAAGAGGAAGGAGAGATACCAGGATAAGCAGGAGGCAGAACTGAGTTACTTATAGGTGTTAAAAATTCATTTGTTTCAAGGACTACACAGAGTTAGCAAAGGGAGTGAAGGAAAAAGGGAAGCTGTTTGTAATTCATTGTCTGTAACAAGGTAGATTTAATAGCACTCAACAGAGCAAATGGGCAAGGACTTTACATACTGAAAGCCCTAAATCACCTTTGAGATATTCACGGAGTTATAGGAGTGAGTGGTTCAAAGCTTCCATCTGCACACAGTTTGCTTCCTCCTGAACCTGCAGTTTCATGTTAGTTTAATGACTATAAAGCAAAGGCTTGTAAGCCTAAGGGAATGAAAAGCTTCATGAATCCTTAGGAGTTTCCAGTCCTCAATGGAAAGCCTTCTTGTGGTGGATTGACCCTGACTGGACACCAGGTGCCCACCAAAGCCGCTCTGTCACTCCCCTCCTCAGGTGGACGGGGGAGAGAAACCATACCAAAAGTCTCATGGCTCAAGATAAGAGCAGAGAGAGATCACTCACCAGTTATTGACACATGCAAAACAGACCCATCTGGGGGAAATTATCTTATTACCAATGAAATCAGAGTAGGATGATGAGAAATAAAAACTAAATCTGGCAACACCTTCCCCCGCACTCTTCCCTTCTTTCCCAGTCTCAACTTCACTCCAAAATTCTCTACTTCCTCCCTCACAGCAATGCAGGGGGATGGGAACGGGGGCTGTGCTGAGTTCCCCACATGTTGTCTCTGCTCGTTTCTCCCCAAGGACAAGACATCTCACACTCTTCACCTGCTCCAGCATCAGTTCCCTCCCATGAGGACAGTCCAGTGCAAACTTCTCCAGTGTGAGCCCTTCCCTTGGGCTGCAGCTCTTCATGAACTGCTCCAGTGTGGGTCCCTTCCATGCGATGAAGCCCTTTAGGAACAGACTGCTCCAGATTGGGGTTTTTTTTCCCCTCTTTCNTGCTCCAGCATCAGTTCCCTCCCATGAGGACAGTCCAGTGCAAACTTCTCCAGTGTGAGCCCTTCCCTTGGGCTGCAGCTCTTCATGAACTGCTCCAGTGTGGGTCCCTTCCATGCGATGAAGCCCTTTAGGAACAGACTGCTCCAGATTGGGGTTTTTTTTCCCCTCTTTCTCAAATACATTATCCCAGAGGCAGTACCACCATTGCTGCTGGGCTTTGCCTTGGCCAGCAGCAGGGCCACCTTGGAGCTGGCTGGCAGTGGCTCTGCTGGACATCGGGGAAGCTTCCAGAAGCTTCTCACAGAAGCCACCCCTGCACCCCTCTGGTACCAGAACCTGGCCACACAAACCCAATACACTTACAAAGGCTGCTCTGTAACCTCTCCGGGCATCTCAGTCTCCAAAGCTTTGATGGTGCTTAAAATAACTTACGGTACCCCTCAGGCTTTCTGATGTTCTCGTTCTACAGATAGTTCTCAATCAACAAGACCTTATTCTGCTCAGGTTGGCAAACTAATGCTGTAATATTTGA
Organism: Pachycephala philippinensis; assembly: GCA_013397055.1. Lineage (NCBI taxonomy): Eukaryota > Metazoa > Chordata > Aves > Passeriformes > Pachycephala > Pachycephala philippinensis. Next base: position 255,294 of record VWZT01005663.1, on the reverse strand, counting down.
TATAACTAAACAGGAATTAGTAAAGAAGGGGCAGAAATACTAATGACTCCTACTGTGCTCCCTTAACCTGTAAAAGACACAGTTAAGGCACTTGATAATGTACTGCAAATGGACAGATAAAAAAATACCAAGCATCTAATTTAGCACTGAACCTGCAATACAGCAACGGCTCATGTCCCTGCTAAACATTCTTCTAAAGAAAAAATGGACCATCTAGCACTGCTTTATCAACTACAGCTTTAAGTACTGTATCTATCTATCTATATCTATCCCAGTTAAGGTATCTTGTTTAGAAGATAAGTGATCCAGTTCTAAAGAACATTCTTTTTAGAAGTTATTTAGCACAGCACTATTTTTCTGTACAGTGCTATTTTCTAATTATTCTCTCAGAAGTGAAGCATACATCAGGATACTGAGTCAAACAGCTGCTACTTCCACACCACTTCTATAGACACATGCTATAAATAGCAGATTATATATAAATATGAAGTTACTCAAAGAGGTTTATATTCTACCATCTCTCTATGTGTTCTAGAATGTATGTCCTGGAAACAGGCTGTTCAATGAGGACTGATTCCTTTGAAAGCATTGTAACAGAACCATTTATTTGGAGTGCACACTTGGACTAGTCAAGTATAGCCAGGGGAAATTTAGTCATGTTGTTAAAGGATTCTTCCTCAAAATTATTAAACTACATTAACTTCTTCTGAATTGTTCAGTTATAGGCATAAATGTTTATATTAACAACATTAAACTTCTTTCTGAATAAAGCTTAAGTGTTATATAGAAAAGTGGATTTCTGTCAAAAGGACAAAAGCTGATATTTGATTTAGAGGGTTTTGGTGGGGATCTTTGGAAGAAGAGACGAGAAAGTAGGTGAAAGAAGGGTTAAGAGAAAAGCAAAAAAGGTCTAAAGAGCAAAACCATTTTCAGGAACACAGGATCTCCTTTTTGCTTATCTAAACAACAGAGACAAAATCCAGACACACTTGGCTGTAAACAGGGTACACTAAAAGCTTTAGTATTCATAAGACATTACAAGCCCTGTCCTTGAAGGTATTATTTTTCTATAAGACTAAATTCGTTTTTATTGCTACAGTTTTGATTTAATGATCTTTTTTCTCTCTCTTACTTCTCTGTAAGTTCAATTTAAGTTTTCCCTAACAATTCATAACTGCGCAATTTTGTCATATACACCATAAAAAGTATTTTGATATGATTCTAATGTTTAATACAATAAAATCAAGATGAATATGTATGGCTTATTGAGATACACTGTGCATTGTTAAAATTTTAGGATTAGTTCTGAAGCTTTCATAAAAATACTTTACTTGTCTAATCATTAAAAAACTGTATGACCACAAAGATTGGCTTAGGAAGAAAGATTAGATTATTATTCCATTTTAGTTGAGAATTAAAAATCTACAACATTGTGATTTTTCAGGTTTTTTGGAAAGCAGAAACCTAATATAAAACATTTAAGAGGTACATAACTATTTTGCCAAATGCACTGTGAATGTCTTTATGGTGGTGTATACATATAACCTGATTTTTTTTTTTTAATTAAACAGTTCAAGTCTGAACAGGTAAAGAGAGATGACCACAATTTGTCATAGATGCTGGGTGTAGGACTTAATTAGGTGCTAATTACAGAGACTGCACAGAGCTCTGCAGGGATGTCACCTCTCCAGAATGCCACACACTGCACATCCACAGCTCCACTTACATATTCCCCGTAGGTCTCCTGTGCCGGGGGCGGCGGCAGGGGCCGGTACCCTGCAGGGGGAGGAACTCCTCGTGCTCTGGGTGCCAGAAGTCCCCGGCTCCGGCTCACTGGTCCTCTGCTGGGAGGGACTCCCCTGGGAGCTGGTGCCCCTCTGGGCACTCCTGCTGGTGGTGGAGGCACTCCCCCACGGCCCCTGTGAACACACGGAACACTCACCATTAACCACTATACCCACTATACCCTGCCAACACCTCCCTCCCCCACTGCATGACAGCTTTGTTTTGCTACGGCCAGAAAAAGTCTAAAGGAGATTTAGAGTTTGTCATTTCTCTGTAGGCTTAAACCCGATTACACGCATTATGCAAAAAAATGCTGGAAGATACAAACTAGGCATGGGATTCAGTGATGAACCTCGCAATGACTTGAGTCATTCTGACATACGCAGGCACACCCAAACCAATCTGCTGGAATCAGTCAACTTCACTAGAATGTGACTTCTAGTACGTGAAATCACAACCACGGAATAGCAGCCTCATTTGGAGGTGTCAGGCTATATCGTACTCAAACCCTGCACAGAGGAATCGTTTGCCACTCCCTTCTGACCCTGTGAAAGCTTCTGAACACAACCCAAAAATCACACTGTGTGTGAGATACTGAGTGGGTCACAAAATACACATTTTCTGCTTCTGAAGAGATTTCCATCCGGTTCAGGAAACATCCAAATGTAGTAAAACGTGCAGAGTGATTATAGGATATAACCTGATGTCCTACATGTATTTAAGAAACTTAAGTAACAGTATATTTGGCCTAAAAATTCTGAAAGCGTGATAAGCATTAACTTGCATTCCATTACTTTGGACACTTAACATATGGATGAAAAATAGGAGACTTCAGTTGAACCAGTTTTCAAAAAACATTTGATCCATTTAGAGGTGGCTTTTCCTCCTGCCTCCCTGTAGTAAAGGGAGACACTTAGAGGTACAATCTGTGAGAAATTTGCATCATTTACTCTCTTTTAAAGATGACTTCTAAAACACTGCTAATAGAGATCTCCTTTTTAAAGGAGATCATTTCACCCCATGGACTATAACTGAGTCTGAATGACTGCTGTGGGCAAATAGAATTGTTCCAGAGAAGTCAAACCCTTATCACACACTCTAACAGATACATAGAAGGAAACAAGGCACAAGCTCTACACTATCTTTCTACCTATCAAGCCATTATCTAATTAATCTCAAGAGTAATAATTGAGTAAAAATACTCTGTCCTGATTTCAGTAGAAATTTCCAACTTGAACAGTATTATAAAGATCCAGATTAGGCTTTAAGATTTCCTATCCCATCTCATACAAGTCATGTAATTTCACATCAATAAACTAATCAGAAAACAAGGTAATCCTTTTATCACAAATAAGTAGTATTTCAAAAACTGCATCACTAAATGAGGAATGCAAAAAATGTAAAAATACAACCAGGATAGATTTTATTAATTTTAATTACTGATCAAAACACAGCCACAAAGTATTTAAAACAAGCCTAGAGAGTAAGTGATTTAAAACTGTGCTTATTACTTGATTTTGGCTAATCTGTAGAATGCCTCCTCAGGACAGGGTACCAGCTGCTTATTTGACTTCATTGTAGTGGGGGCAGGGGTGAGCAGTGAAGTTCCCAGACACAGCCTGCTGAAGTAATATAAAGAAATAGCCAATGTGATACTTTCCAAGAGAAGCCAGAGAAAGGGAAATGAACCTAGTGGCATAGACGACAGTCAACACCAAGTCAAAAAAAAAAAAGAAAAAGGTCAGTAAAAAGATTCAAGAATCACTAGGCATAATCAGGGCAGCATCCTTCAGGCAGGGTGCAAGTGAAAGCAGGAAATGGGACATGCTGAAAAACATGGAAAAACATTTAAGGGAAGAAAAAAGGTACAGTTTTTCAAGCTAGTATAGATTTATTCTTGAGAAGTAACTAGAACACCAGATCCATGTGATGAGGTCTTTTCTGCGTTTCAAAAAACAGTTTATAGGATTGGAATGGTGATGGGTGGGAAATAACATTTCTCTTGTATTACAAAATCATTTATGATCTTAACTTCTCATAACTTTGTCCATTCCTCCTACAGGAACTCTTAGTGTGAGATGTGTGGTTCTCGTGGTTACTGCACCAGGCGGGATGAGACCGGAAAGGCACCGAGATAGAAAACCCAGTGACAGGAGAGTTCCATCACCACCACACAGATTTGAGTTGTATCACGTTATAATGCTAAGAGGAAATTTTTAGAAACTGTAAATTGTTATTTCTTTAAGAAGTTATCAGGAACTAAAGAAGCTTGATGGACATTTACAGTGAACAGACTCAAAATACTGAAGGACCACTTGAACAGGAACCTTTGCACACCTTTGCAAAAACAATAGATCTGTTCAGGTATTGCACAATTTGAAAAGGGCAACTACACAAATTGTGTTTAAAAATGCTTAAAAGAGTAAAAGGTATATATACACATGATATGGGAAGACAGAAATTTGACAGGAAGGCAGAGCAAATACACAACAATCATCAAAAAAGAAAAAGCTTGAGAAAGGGCAATAGGAGCTCAGTAAGGCTAGAACAGGTTTTAAAAGAGGTATCACTTGAAAGGCTGAACCCAACTCTAACCTCAAAGGAAAAATCCTAATAAAACCAAATACTCAGAAAAGCAGGTCCACAATAAGTGAAGTCCTTCAATCCTCCCAGAAAGAGGAAACCTCCCAGAGTGAGCCTCAATCACTAGTGCAGACCAATTTGTATATACGAATGTATACATGTACACACACATTAAGTTTTTTGCTACACAATCAAGAAAGACTGAGCAAGTTTCTCATGGTAGAGCAGTTCTTACAGTAATCCACTGGATCGTGCTGCCAATGCTTTAGAGACAAATTACAGAACAAAAGGAACAAACAGAAGTATGTGCACTATTCTTCTACGAACTGCAACAGATGCCTACTCTAATCTGTAGCTGAATCCCAATCTGAATGTTTTAGAAAAGAAAATAGCTAAAAAAATCCCGTTTACAGGAGGGGACACTTAGGAGTTAATACATACACACATATAAATTTATATATCCTACCATTACACAAACTAATAGGTTCTGCACTATGACTGCCTATAGAACATCTAGAATTAAGACTGGCCTAGAGATCAGGACACTTAAAAAATACAATTTTAGAAAATATAAGCATACACACAAAACTTTGCTACTCAACTGTGTGTATTCACAAACTTGTTTTCTAATTCAACTTCTTTTCCAATTCAAAAAAACCAAACATAAAATAACTGGAAGTGAATCAGAAACTATGCAAGATGACAATGCAGTCTAGAACCATTCACATATCAAGAACAATTAAGTAGATTAAGGCATTTCATACTACAAATGACAACTGAGGCTTATCTGATGGATCCAACAAACACATCAAAGGAATGGAGAAGGCTGAGGGGTGCCCTCAGCACAGCCTACACCTTCCTCAAGGGGAACAGTGCAACAGGAGGTGTGGGGCTCCTCTCTGGTGACCAAAAACACAACTGAACAAAACTGAGTGAAGCCGACTTAGAGATTTTATTCTTTTACTTTCCTGAGCTTTTCATGTCCTAATCAACTGCTTTTGAGAGGTATCCATCTGCTTCCCAGGCCTTTGAAGAAACTGCACAGAGGGTCTGTTCTCTACCCGTTCTGTCACATACAAATTAAACAACCTTTGTGCAACTGCTAATAATTAAAATAAATATTCTACATAAGTCATCCAAATCAAGACATCCCAGCTCTGTTTTATCACATTCAGAGATACCTTACAAGCTAACCAAACTTCTCATGGCTCCTAGACCACTTCTACTGCTTGCTTCTTTGCCCAAGGACATCATTCTGCAGGCCAAATTTCAAGTGCCACCAACTCTCCCAGTCTTTGCTAACAGACTGCTGATTAGTTTTACTTTCTTTATAAAACCTTATAACAAGTTACACATCATCCAAAGTCATTTGTCAGCCCGTGTCAGCCATGACTACCAGTTTATACTCTCAAGTACAAGAAAGGTATTTTTTTGCCTTTCTTTTCCCCCTCTCTACCATGGTGTCACCTTTGTCCCTTTCAGAAATCTTTTGAATGTCCTCAGTAAGAACCCCTTATGAATAAGAACCCATAAAAACCTCTTACAGTGCTGAGTCCATACATCCAGGCTGATGGTGTGTACAAATAAGCACTGAACCTCCCACAGATCTGTCTTCAAACTTTTTGAGTACTTTGATAGTGCAAATAGTATAAAAAAAGGTTCAAGTGTCTTATTTTCACAACAGGTGAAATAAAAAGGTCCTTGATAGTAACCCCTCAGAGGATGACACTTCAGTACACAAGTGAGTACTGGAGCATCACAGGGGACACTACTGTTTGGTTTTCCTTTTGCTGTGTTTTTAAGAAAAACTCTTAAGTACCTATTAACTGTAATTTCTATCAAACACACACTAGTACTTAATTTTTGGCCATAAACACACTCAGCAAATCCCACCTCCTAGCCAGGTGCTGTTATTGTCACTTCCAGACAGGCTTTAACAACAAAACGATCACCTATGCACTTGAGTCCATTGTGCCCTGCTCTTAAAGAAACATTTTATTGCCTGCTTATTATTCCTTCAGAAAATCTGAATTTTTTTTTTCACCTTTATAATCACTTTGGGTTTGATTTTTCTGTATTTATTAATCTGGCAGTGGTGAATCCAGTGAAGGAAGTTAATCCTTCCCTATTAAACACACAAGTAATTTAGATAGTTAAATTCTTAATAATTTTACCCTCAAATCTGGGTAATTATCTTGTAGTTTCTGCATTAAAAATGGCTTTTAAATCTGGGTACCACAGACCAGACTACGTAAAGCAAATCCAAGTAACTCATTTAATATCTTTTGTTTCACTACAAAATGGGAAGAATAAACTAATTTAACTCACGTATCACATCATACTCGAAGATACTGTCATGAAAGCAGTTTTTGCTGGAATCTAACTCTCCTCCCATGACATGATTTCATTACTTATACTTGTAATTCAGTATATGAGGAAAAAGAAAATACAAAGTGAAGCACCATTTCTATAAAACTCTGAACACATTACAGAAGGGGAGAAAAAGCCTCTAACAAAAGTGTCAGAAGGTGCTAAGGTGATTTGTAAACACTGGAGTACTGATAGAAGATGGTTCATGTCAAAAAATGTGCGAAGTCTACCTTACTGTGTCTGTCCAGTTGCAGTATTACTGAAGTATTGAATTCTGTGATTAACATCTCATTATCTGAATCAAGAGTTTTAATGTGTGTAAAAACATTCTCAAGAAAATCTAATACCACTTAGAACTACGCTACACAATGTTAGACTCAAAACATTTGTGAATGTTCAGAAGGAATTCACAAGTACTCATCTAATCATCGATTCCCACTAAAATAGCGTTTTACCAGCTCATACAACTTAGCTACTTCCTCTTTGGCCTTTGTTAGCAATAATACTTGACATTTCTACTTTACAGTAGTCCCACAGTGTTTCTAGGATTTATTTCCAGCAAACTAAGTTAGTGCCCTTGAGCACAGCAGCAGGCACAGCATCTCACTTACACTCATCTCCAGCTGCCCTCAGCAACAGCCACTTTCATCATTTCATTTAGCACTTTCTCTGCTCTAGAATCACACTGATTTTCAGTTCAAGTTTCACCTATCACTGGATGGCTGAGTTAGTAAAATTATTCTGATCATGAAATCACAACTAGAGTCAGTTCACAGCTTTCCTTCACTTTTAGTGAAACAAAAATTAAAACAGTTTATGGTATGAAGATCCTTTTCATTATCTCTCCCCAGAAACATTAAATGCAAGAATAGCTTTAAAATAAAAATACTTGTAAAATTTAGGACCAGTTCTCAAACACTGTATTATTCAATGAGGAAACACTTGGAATTCTTTAATTTTAGCGTTCACAGTTCGATATATCTGCAGGGATTTACAATATTCAATATACAGATCTAACAAATTTGGTTACCGGATGTTGATATATTTTCTTCATTTGAGAACAGCCAGCTACATTCAATGTTCCTCAAACAGTAAATATTTTTGTATTACGTTAGACATCTGAAAATAACAGACTTGTTATTTTGGTGCTGGCATTTTAAAATACTAAAACATTGATATCTGGATACAACCTAGAACTCAAGATTCTTGCCTTTTCATCCTTTTTGAAAAAACAAAGAGTCACCATTGAATTAACACTCTTACACAAGTTTTATGTCATATTTCTATTTTAGAACAATAATATATATGTTCATGTTTCAATTTTGTGAAAAATGGGAGATCAAAGAACTAAAACAAAACACCGTGAACATTAATAATACCTGCCTTTGGTCTACGTCCTGAACTGGTTTTGTCAAATATTTCTTTTGTGCTACAGAATCTTTTGCATTTCACTACCTGCATGTTCTCAACAAAAAAGTTACTCTTCAGAAAAAAGAAACCAGTTGATTCCAGACATATGGCAGGAAAACAGCTGCAAGTCGTGAACACACTGCAGCAGTGATCTACATCAGCTCATTTTACTTCTAAGATGTAAGACAGCAAGTTCTAACTCACAACTTCTGTAGCAGTTTTATTTTTCCCCAGACAGAGTGACAGTCATTCAACCATTAGGATCCCAGCCATGCACAGACTGAAATATGAATAATAAATGGGAAAAGTAAAAAAACCCCAAACCTCCACACCCTCTTGAAAGCATAAACCAGAAATCTGCCATTTCTTTAATGAGACTATTGATGGATATTGGCTCTATGACAGATTACGTTTTTTCTGCCCTCACCTTGATGAAACCAAAATACCTGTTTTCAAATACAATCTCTCTCAGTCTGGGGTGTGAACTCAGACAGCTCTCCCTTACTGTGGCCCTTCAATACCTACGTGGAGCTGCTTATAAGAAAAGGAGAGTAATTTTATCAGGGTCTGTACTGATAGGACAAGGGACTACAGCTTTCAATTGAAGAGGGCGGGTTGAGATTGGACATAAGGAAGGAATTTATGATGAAGGTGCTGAGACAACACTGGAACAGGTTGCCCAGAGAAGTTGCAGATGCCGCATCCCTGGAAGTGTTCAAGGCCAGGCTGGGACTTTGAGCAACCTGGTCTAGTGGAAGGTGTCCTGCCCATGGCAGGGGGTGAAATGAGATGGTCTTTAAAAGTCCTTTCTCACCTAAAGCATTCTGTGATTCCAGCACTGATTTCTAGCTTTAAGTTATATGAAGTGGTTCCACCTATGCCACCCCAAGGGACCAAGGAACTTTGAGCCATGTTCTCAGACTTACTTATCATCATCCTCTAGAATTTCACTTCTCTAAAACATCTTGGTTGGAGTCATAACTGAGTGATCCTTGAATCTTATTTTTATTCTTTAGTGTGAATTTTTAGAGAGGAAACTCTGCTTTAGTTGCAAAACCTCCTTAGAGGTGTACATCACATGCATAGAGTCATAGACAGGTTTGGGTTGGAAGGGACCTTAAAGACCATCGAATTCCAACCCAGCTGCCATGGGCAGGGACACCTTCCACTAGAATGTTAACATATGTATATTTTAAGTTTTCAGTTAATCAGAAGTCAAAATTCACATTTTGGTTGCTATCATTTATAATCCACTGATTCAGGATGGGAATACAAATGCACTGAAGAAACACTGATTCCTAAAGAGTTACATATTCTAGCTTCTCACCATAACAGCATCACATTAAACATCATGGATCCTCTAAGCTTGCTAGCACAATAAATTAGAAAACAACTGGTATGATCATTTTATATAGTTGTCTCCAAAAAAGAATTTAAGAACATCATAATAAAAATAAAGGAATGAAAAGCAGACTTCCACTACTTTCCCTTCTTGTTGTACAGAAGAGGGGTTATGCCAAAATAGTTTAAGTGCTCAGCATGAACACTATAGAAAATAGAAGGGCTATGATCACATCTGAAGGTCATCTTTAACAGTATTAGGGACAAAAACTGGGGGCAAGGTGGGGGAGAAGGAAGCAGCTGTATTCTCAAAGATCAATGATGAGAAAAGAACATTCCTGAATCTAAAGCTCACAACACACACACAACTCTTCCAGAACAAATTCCATCCAGTCAACCACAAAACCTTACTTGGCTCTAGAGTAACAAAAATGTAGTCAAGAAAAGATGGAACAATCCAGAAAAAGAATAAAAAGTTACCAAACCACAACCATTAGGAAATTAGTTATCACACACAGGAATGCCTGTACATAAGCTAGAATTTCTGTATGCAAACCCAAATGTGCTGGTTTCTACAAAATAAAATTTTGTTATGGAGCTAAACGTAGATTTGATAAGATATATTATATCCAGTTCCCACAAGTCTGATAAGGAGGAAAAAAAGGCATAAATTAGTACTTTTTTTTTTCTTTTTTTTTTACCTGAAACTATTCAGGAGCAATAAAGGTTTCAAAAGTGGGAACTTAAACACACCCAACAAGATGTTTCATGTATCCAGGCTGGTATCATAAAACCATTCTGCAGATTACAAAGAAAGGTTAGGATCAAGGTTTTAGACTTCATTTTACAAGTCTTCTGAGGCTTTGCTTTAACTTCTCCTGGATATCTCAGGGATGCTGCCTATTGAAGCTGTTTTATCCAACACTGAGACAAAGCCTTTAAAGCTTTGCTTCAACAAAAGTATTATTCATTGAAATCCATTTCTGCTAGAAAAGAAACAGAGCATTATAACTGAGTTTGAGATCTTCAGTTCAATGGCTGTAGCATCTCAGTAGCAATAGAACTGAATTTCACTTAAGGAATATGCTAACAGAGCACTTCAATTTGAGAGAAGAAAGTTGGAGTTTAAGACAAGCCTTGAAGTAAGGACAAGTCAAACAGACACCTTTAGAATATATGTGAAAAATGGCAATGGCAAAAACACAACCTTTTACTGTCACCTCCAAATCAAACACTAGTAACATTTAAATTTACCCTGAAGACACCTCAGTAGTTGTAGACCAACTATGAAGGATTCTGCGAGCTGTGTAACAGTGTATCTCTTACATAAAATGCAGATTTGAAAAAGTAATTTACCAAAATCGAGAGGACAGAACTAGAGATGTTAGAAAAGCAGTACTCTAAATCTATTTACGTATGCACATACTAGGTACTAACAGTGTAAATTAGTTACCAAGCTTTGGTGATAGGATCCAACCAAACAACAGCTTCTGTATCCCCAAAATATTAGCTGAAGGACATGGAAAATGAAATAAACTTGAAATAGTACTGCAAATGTATCTGTACTGAGCATCTGTAGCAGAATCATTACAGGCATCTGTGGCAAAGTTATAAAGAGCTATTTAAAAACTGAAATAAAATTTGCAACAAAAAAAAAAAAAAAAAAAAAAAAAAAAAAAAAAAAATCCAAAATCAAGTGAGGTCTCTAATTTGAAAGAACTCTCGTATGGCTGATTACAGTGCCAAGGGGTGAACCTTGGTATATAATTACCACTACTCAGAACATTAAAATCAAGAAAAACAGAATATATATTTTTTACAAAATATTACAAAATACAAGAACAACAATTTGATGATTGAGCGAATTTTTTTTCCCTACAGGATGCAACCCTTTGAAAGCATAATTTCTTTAAATTAAGATTCACTCTGCACCACATTTGCAATCATTATCAGGATACATGTAACTAAGCAGATCTATATAAATGGAGTATTTCCTTAGTGCTGCTTCTTCTACCATGCTTTATCATCTGAGGTAAAATGCTTCGCAGTATTATTCTGAAATTATTTTACAAGTTGAAATTCAAGTTTCAAGTTGCATTAACAAGAACTGTAGACACAACAGAAGAAAATAATTTACCACAGTAAATAGTCACACTTAGGTGCTGCAGCCACACTCTCTGTACTCTGTAACATAAACAGTTATGAACTTTATTTAGCTTTTATTTTCCCACTTCAGAACTTGAAGGAGTTGAAACTCTCATCTCAGTACTGCAAGGAAGATAGGGGATGCTAAAGTAAAAATAAAACATCTCCTGTGACAAAGAAAAACAGCAAAAGCAGTAGACTTTGCCTACTCCCAAATCAAACAAAAGCCACTTTTCACAAAGCAAGTGCCACTCAGACAAGAAAATCCAAATTCTACCTCCAGAGCACTCCTGTATCATTTCATCATGACTATGAAAACTTAGCAGTACCATGAAAAAAGAAAAACATACTGAGTGAGTTGGAGATATTGCCTGCAATTCGTGTCAGTCGAGGTAAGACAGATTTAGCAGTTCTGCAAAGCTGTGAACTCCATAGGCCCAAGCACAGACTGCACCTCAGGAGCAACCCATGGCCAGAAGTCAAGTTGCTCACAGTGGGATTGAACATCTCCTGTGCTGAGCACTGCTTCTTTACAAAGGCAACATGCAACTTCCCCATGACAAAATTCAGCACCATCGTTAATTTAGTCCAAATGAACTAAACTTTCATCAATAAATGAAGGTTGTTTCCCCGATCTCTTGCTCTTCTTTTGGGAATCCTTCATGTATTTTACTGCTGTACTCTGGGGGGAAATTGTGTTTGAAGGGAGAAGCTTGAAATATGTAGATTCAAACGAAATTCCACGTACCTGGACAAAGCAGGAACAGGTACTCCTCTTGCTCGAATAGATGCTTTTCCACGGACAACTGGAACTTCTGCAGTTTCTGAGCCACCATTTAAATATGTTAATTCTTGAAGCTGTGCCTGTCTGATTTCATCGTTGTAGTCCTGAAACAGGGGGGAGGCAGAGTGAGAAAAAAATCAAACTGTTTACCCACCACTCTCAGCAAACATTGCTCCTAAAAGTTTCCTCTTAAAAAGTTGAACATTGCACTGAAAAAGTTTAATATGCATAGTAAGATAGGAATAATATTCAGTCTAAAAATTATTTAAAAATACTATGTAATAACTGCCATTTTTACTCAGACATGTTTTTCTTTCCCTTTGCATATTATTTCTATGCAGCTTTAGCAATTAAAATGCCAGTGTTAAAATGCTGCAGAGACAAGAGGAAACCAGAAAAAAAAAAATCAAGGTCCCATATTCTGAACTGAGATCCAGTTTTTAGTTCCAGCTGTAGAATGATTGTGTGTTAAAAGCAGGAAAAAGAGGAGAGAGAGAGAGAGTTGCAAAAGAGTAGAGAATAAATAAACCATTGAGAGCAGCACATGAAAATGAAGGAATAAATTAGGAATCCTCACTTTTAAAATCAGGAGTTATAGAAAAAACACAGGAATTCTTACAATACTCACATACACTGTTATCTAGTAAGAAGAGCTCAAAAAATTAAATTTGATAATATGCAATGGTAAAAATGCCAAGGACATATGGCTTATTTCTGCCTGCACAAATCCTCTACTCTCAAGGTCTAGCAAAAAGAAAGCTCAGGTTTTTATACACGGAATTAATGTGGTACTTCTCAAGCACAGTTTTCAGGGACCTTGAGTCAACCTCCGAAACAAGCAGAGTACACAGGAATAAAACAGACCCAGCACTGAATTCCTGAGGTATAAGTATTTTTCTATCATTTCTCCTCCACCTAAAGTGAGCCGAGCAGAAGGCAGCCATAAAGGTGAATTAAAGATAACTATTTTACTCAAGGTGCATACGTACAAACTGAGTATCAAAATATTAATAGGTCCTCCCATAGGAACAAAGGGATGCTTCTGATACAACAGCTCTTCTGCAAATCCTCCCATTCCAAGAAGGAAGGTTTGTTCTAATACCACCCATTTTACAATTCAATGACAAAACAAAGAATCTGCGTCTCGCTGCAAATCTGAGTTTATTACATTTATTCACTAGACAGGGATCAAAAGATTGTCAGGCAGTCTTACAGACTTTGAGACATAACCATGCATTGGAAGGAGATTAAAACTTCCATGAATTCAAATATCTCAATTATCCTTGAAACATTCTGCTTCTCCTAGACTTCTACAAATGGAAATAAAAAAGTTTTCCTTTACATGCCATTGCTGAAGAAAAGTTACTGGTGTTAAAAGAAGCACCATATCAGCATTTTGTACAAACTGCCTTAAAGAGGTTCTGAAATTTAACTCCCAACTGCCCACTTGAGATCATCCTCTATTTAGAAGCAGAAACCAAACAGCAAATATGAAAAGGGTCTAGAAGACTGAAATAACTGTTTCAAATGGCATAAATGAAGCTTTTGAGAAACAGATTCCATTATTAAACAGCCAGGACCCAACACATAACCAAACCATCACAGGGAGTAGACTAGAAACAGGAAATTGAACACTGTTCTGGCCAGCTATTATACAGAAACCCACTTTATATTTTTTATTTGTTGCTGGATCAGAACTGGCTACAAATACAAAATTCTATGTATTGTATGGAACAAAACTTCAATCTTGACACAAAAGGCCAAGAAACTTTACCACCAATACTCAGTATCATAGTTCTGACAACCTGTATCAGATGCCCTTTATAATTTCTTCACAAAACATCTTTTTCAGAACTGGGCCCCTGGAAAAATACCTTTGATCATTTTATACTCAATTCATTTAATTCCTTGGCAAAGATGTGCTTGGGTTGCCACTGTGTGTGTTGGGTCCCTTTTCTTTTCTCCCTGATGCTTTCTCACTTTCCTGTAGCACATTAGCAGACACAGCAGCAGCCTCAGGTCACAGACAAGGGCTCCACTGTGCACAGCCCAGGACAGAAAACAGGGCCCTTATCACACACGCCAGAGGCAGCAGGAGGATACAGAGTGAAGGGGCAGTGCAAGGCAGCCACGATAAGCTGCAGTGTTAATCCATTAGACTCTGAAATGGATTCCTCAATTAGAAGTAGCAGATGGTCAATTTATGAATACTCACTGCTGGAAACAGCACACTTCAAGTCAAATTAAGCAGACAATAATCTTTTCCTCACCTAGAAGATGGACACAGAAACCCTTTCGACTGCATTCCTCCTCTGAACAGCTTAGGCAGTGGCAGCACTTGAATTTCAGTCAAATGCTGCTGCTGAATTTCAATTGAGCAGATGTACTCTCATTTTATGAATAAACAGCCTACCCTGACTAACTACAGTCTTATCCAAACATGGTGTATTTACATCAAGATCCACGCAAGAGATTTTCATCCCACAAGTTCCCATACTTACATGTTCTAACTAAACATTCTTTTAAATTGTATCTACGATTTTCACCCAGCCAGATCAACACACTGGCAGCAGCTCTTCTTGGGATCACTCTGACTTAAGACCTTATTTCAATTTATCACTCAAACTATTGGCAAAGCTGTTTATTTATATCATGTTAGGACAGATCCGTACAAAACCCTTTGCAGCTTTGCAAGGCACTCAAGTAGATCTTTATCCTGGAAGTGAGCAATCCATTATTATCAGGTTTCAGCCACCTTTTTACACCTTACAGCTATTTGCCAGCTTACTTAAGGAAAAGTCTGAGAGTTTCCAAAGGCCACCAAGCTCTTCCAAATGCCATTAAATGCTATTTCATCATCACATCTTACAAACCAAATATGCAGAAGGTAAAACAGGCTACAGGAAAAGGCGGTGAATTCTACTCACACTGTCATATAACTACAGATTGTTCTCTCAAAGACATTTCTATACTTTGCTTTAAAGACAAGGAAAACAAGAAACTTTGGTAACCAACGGCAAAGGGTAATTAGTGCTGTATCTGTCAGAAGACAAATGACTGCCACTACTCAAAATGTAAGCAAAATAGACTAAATTCTAATGGCCAAAACTGCCATAATCATAGAATCAAAGAATGGTTTGGGATGGAAAGGACCTTAAAGATCACCTTGTTACAAGTCTCCAGCCATGGGCAGGGACAGCTTCCATTAGACCACATTGCTCAGGGTCCCATCCACCTTGGCCTTGAAATCATGGTATAATACAGTAACCAGGGGCAGGGGAGGTTGAAAGTACCTGCCTTTTTGACCTGACAGAAGTAATTCTGAGATAATTAGTACCAAGCACAACACCCACCAATCTAATACTCAGAGTGCTGACCAGAGAGTCGACCAGAATAAAGGGACTGGCTAATTTAAAGGAAGATACAAGAATATACTTAAAGTCAGAAGCCACAATTCTAACTGCAAAAGAAAGGTAAGAGTCAAGACAATATAAGCACAGCCAAAAATACCCTTGAGACCAGTTTTTACGTTTTGGGTTGAGTAATGCCAATAGTCTAAATGAAATTACACTACTGCAGCTGCTTGAGGTTAAACTTCAATGCAAGGATTCTTGCCCATGGATCTGAAGATCCAATAAGAGAGGGCTGAGGCATTTTTGCTATAGTCAACTACCACAAGGATGTTTCGTATTCTGCATTCTAGCACCAAATGTGATGTTATGTTCAGCACTGATCTGAAAAATGAACAATAACCATATTCATAAAGTGGGTTCATCATCTAAAACTGTACAAAGGCATAGTTACCTTACATTGTAAGGAGAATGCAAATTATGATCATAATCATTTATACTCATAGCAGGACATCTTTCCTGAAATAAAACAGGTAATTTCTTAATAAAGCCACAACAGACCTTGGAGAAAATAAAAACCAAGTTGCATTTGCAGCAGTGAACCAAACAGTAGTTGTAGAGCAGAAAAAGCTGCTCCTTATTCCTTCAGTGGCTGCTGCAAAGGGGCGGACAGGCAAAAGAGATTAAGGCATTTAGAGCAATTCTGATAAGATTACATTTGAAAAGCCAAAGGGAAATTAAGACAGTGTTGACTTGATCCCACAGTTCAGGAAAGATTATGTAGCATCAGTTCAGCTCAGTATAATAAAGATGCAATGATCGAAAATCAAGATGGAAAAGTGTATAACCACCAGTCAATGGAATTGCTCATTATCAGTCTGTAATTCTGCTGGCTTAACACACTAATGACCAGGTTTTGATAAGCTTACTTCATTTATGGCAACATTAGGGAAATCAAGCTCAATGAAGAAAAATAAGACCTCTGATGGAGGGGGCATGGGGATCAGACATTATCGTTCCTTCCAGGATGTGCAAAAAGCATTTATCAAATTGAACATATTCCCATCTAAAAGAAGGCAGCTGTTTGCTGTCCAGAATACCCAAGAACTTAATTCTCCCTTATCTCTTCACACCATTAAATAATGAATTATGTAAATACAGTAACCATCGACATTATGGCAGCCCAGCGTTCCTACAAATATTCTGTTGAGTATCCCCTGTCTGACCAGTTAGGATGCCTGAACAGCAGTATGCTCATCCACCTCTTTTCATATACGTCAAGAAAAAAGCCATTTCGAACTTGCAGACAAATTTATAATGTGATGCTTGATCTTTATAACATGAGAACATACTGCCCAGGACATCTCCTTGTTTTTTAAGAGCCTTAAGGTGCATCTACATTAGGGTTATTTCACATCAGGACATATTCCTAATGAACCTCTTGATGATTGTCATTTATCATGCTTTGGTTCATGCCATGGTGCATTATTGGGGCACATGAACTCACTCCATTCAGACAAAAACAGGCCAGAAAAAACACTGAAGAAGCACACAGCTCCAGTCACCTGGGGACTTAGATTCATAAAATATCCTGAGCTGGAAGGGACGCACAGAGATCATTAAGTCCAAATCCTCACCCTGCACAGAACACCCCAAGAATCCCACCACGTGCCTGAGAGTGCTGTTCACTTATTTAACTCTGTCAGGCTTGGTGCTGTGACCACTTCCCTGGAGCGCCTGTTCTGGTGCCCAGCCACTCTCTGGGTGATTTCATGGATGTGGATTAGGTTTGGTACAAACTGTAATCCCCAAAATACATACAGGAGTACTGTCAGGTCATCAGCACCAACTGCTGTACAAGAGACATCTCCAACTGGTCCCCAATACAGCCACTCTGGCTCCACTCAAACATTTACAAGCTGCTGTCACTCAGCTACATGCCTCAGGAAAGTCTCCTTAACCAGGTCCCCATGCTTCCCAGATCTGACACAAATAAAGCCTAACACTTGGGTAGCATTTTCAGCAGTAAAAATGAACAGAAGTCAGTGCACCTTGAGGATGCTTTGCTTTCTATACTCATTCCTTTGATCCCCAGTACAGACTGAAGAATGTTCACTCAAGAGCTAAAAGAGTTGGGAACTCCACACACAGAAACATCACCTCAAGTGCCCCAGCTTCCTATGGGAGTTTAATATTGTAAAGCAGTAAGGTTGGTCTTTACATGAGAAGCAAATAAAGCTATCTCTCTATAGAAGACACTAGAAACCCATTGCCTAGATATATCCCAAACCTGGAGTACAAACTTGTACTGGAAACCAGATGTCATTTTATACATCCATACAATGGAAGCTGAAGTATACACCAGAAGACAAGTATAGCTCATGTATCACTAGTTTTGCGATAAAAATAGACACAAGATAGATCTGTATTGATTCTCAGCACTCAACACTAAACCAGTATTGGAGGTGAGAGAAATACTACAACTTCATATGTATTCATTCTTAAACAGAACTAATGCTTCACGTGTACCAAGAAGACAGAAAAGCCATGCATTTTGCAGATTTTTACAATTATTTGTAGTCTGTGATACTTTGCACATGACTAGTTAAGCAAAAATAAGTTTGTGTTTTACTGTAGGTCAGATCATGAGATTTGTGTGAACAGTTACAGACTCACCCAATAACTGCCTGTATCAAAATGCAAAGTATTTGACAACATCACCATTTCTTTCACAAAGGAAATTAAGGAACATGACCTGACCAATATTGTGCACTATTCAGAATCACAGAACAGTTTGGGCTGGAAGGGAGCTTAAACATCATCTGGCTCCAACGCCCATGCAATGGGCAAGGACACCTTCACTAGACCAGCTTACTCAGTTTTAGAGATAACATTTCTCACTCAAGACTACCAGAATACTCATTAAAAAAAAAAAAAATACTAACAGGGATGAGGAACTTCTTGATTTCTTCCAATGCATGTCCCATTCTGGCATATGCTTCTGCAGGCGGAGCAAATACTTCAATTAAAACATGCAAGTCATCATTTAGGTGGAAATACTTCGCCTCTCCACTTTTTCTCAACTCTTCCTCCTAGGGGATAAGAAAAAGACTGGTTTTACACATTCTTGTTGTTTTAAACATTGTAATGCAAGTGTTGAAGTTTCTCCAGAGGAATTTGCACACACTGTTTACTCATGTTCAGATGCCTGCAAGTAAAAAAAGTAACATGAAACAAGAGCCAACAGCTTCTGCTCACACACAGTAACTGTAGCACAAGGGGGAATGCTTCCAAGAGTTTTCCCAGGTGCACCAGTTTCATGAAGAAGACACTCTTTTCTTGAAAGTAAAGTCTACAGAAGCAGGTTTGATCTAATATTCCACAAGAGCAAGATTCTTTTACCAATATTATTTCAATCTTGGTATTACTACGCTGCTTTGATACTTATTTTCTGTTCTCACTTAAGTTTTTATCCAATGAGTGCATCCTTCACAGAACATATTTGGATATAAAGCTAACAGCATATGAGATGAGGGAAGAGAACATTAGCAAAAAGAGTTCACTAGCTATTTCAGAAACAAGGTTATTTCTTTCATCCTCCTTCACCCAACCCACTTCAATGACTGCAAAGCTGAGTTCAATGTAGTGAAGCAGAGCTCAGTTCTCAAATACTGAGATTCAAATGCAAAATATTCACAGACCTAAAGGGCAGCACTTGCTTTTCTCAGGCTGCCCCCTGCCCGTGTGTATCTGACAGGTCCAAGGGATGAAACCAGCACTAGAAATAATTTCATTGCTTTACCAGATAACGTTGTATCAAATACTTAGAAGTTCTGCTGTCTAAAGAAACTAAAGCTCCCCTGCAGCTTCCTGTCTTTGACAAGCAGCAGGTAAGGACTTCACCCTTTAGATTATCAAAATTATAAATTGCAATGATAGCTGAAATCTCCTCCCCTGCACACACCTTAATTATGGGTTGAGGTTTATATGCGACAATCCATTTCTGCTTCTCATGAATAACATTCTTATCAACATGATTTGTGTTTAATGATAAGGATGTTTCAAAAAAAAAAAACAAAAAACAACAGTCTAGATCACTGTCAGAGCACCCACAGCAAGAATATTAAGAGGTTACTCAGCAGGATTAGACTCTGCCAGCAAAATCATTATTTTGTCAATACAAATAAGAGATCTTAAAAATAGAAAGTAACCTAATATAAACATCACAGCTCAAATATTTAGTTTTAATAGGAACTGTTTCTCAGTTAAATACTTTAAGCACAGTTACTCAAAATATATGAGCCATCACTAGCACTGGAAGCTAGTTGAGTTCCCCACATACTTTTGTTTATAGTATACACTGGCATCAAGCATTCCTCGTCCCTTTTTCCTAAAGGGGAAAAATAATCACTGTGCAGTTAGTTTGTGCAGAAAATAGAGTGCTAAGAATCTTGTGTTTTGTGTTTATCAATCAAGTTGGCTGAGAACAGCAATAAGCAACAGAAAACTCACAATTTTCTGTGTAGTACCTGGTAAAAAAGCATTTCAATCAGCACCTTTAACAAAACATACAGAATTTCAATGCAGGTTTTTCTAAGATCATCCCCATAAACAAATTTTTGAAGTCACTCTAGGCTTTTTTTGCAAAGTTCACTTTTATTAATGCATTT
Organism: Pachycephala philippinensis; assembly: GCA_013397055.1. Lineage (NCBI taxonomy): Eukaryota > Metazoa > Chordata > Aves > Passeriformes > Pachycephala > Pachycephala philippinensis. Next base: position 234,856 of record VWZT01005663.1, on the reverse strand, counting down.
TATTTTACTTCTGTAACATGACTTGGCAATGCTTCCATTACTTTCTCCATTACTTGCAAGGCCAGGAGTTAGAATTTGATGATCCATGTGGGTACCTTCTAACTCGGGATATTCTGTGATTCTAAGAAAACACTACACACTAAAACTCTTACAACAGCACACAAATGAAAATAAGCTCACTCACTGGCCTACGTCTTCCAAACTTGGGCACACATTAAGCATTTCAGGTTTTTTTTCATTTTCCATGAAGACCAACACAAAAGCTACAACTTGTTCCCATTCCAGTATCCCTCTTTGACAGCAATTTAGCTCCCATAAAATCCTCTGTCTTCCATTACTTGACCTCTATTGGCTTGGTTTTCCCAGTGCGTGTGGATTCTTGGCTTGGTTGGCCAAAGAGAGACATTAACCAATAACCAATATTAGGATCTCCCATGCTTTTTATTTGTTCCAATTTTTGCTACAAGGTTTATGCCCCTCCTCAGAAATTTAAGGTAAGTAACAAAACTCCAAGGACATACTCAGGCCTTACCTTTGTCTTGTCCCGCATAGAACCTTTTCCCAAAATAGACATTTTTGTCAGTGTTTCTTCCTGTAAACGCTTTAGAGAATTACCACGTGGACCCAAAAGTTTTCCCACGAAGTTGAACTGTAAGAAAACAAAAAAACTCCCATTAACCTCATTGGATTTTTAATCATAAATGAATGAGCACAACAGGGTATTTTGCTGGAACAACTTTTAGTCCTAGGTGCAAACAATGATTAGATCATAAATTAAAAAACATTAAGCACAACCATGTAGTACAATTAATAGAATGTCAGTGGCTGCAGCAACAGAGAATTATCTGAACTCAAGGATAACTTGGTGTCCACTGCAGGCTGCCAGATCAAGAGGAGCCTGCTGACAAAGCCTTCTTGCTCCAGCTACAGGAGGCATTGTGCCCAAGGCTTTTGTCCTGCTGAGGGACTCCAACCACCCCAACATCTGCTGGAAAAGTGGCACGGCAAGCTGCAGGTAACCCTGGAGACTCCTGGAGTGCATGTGGGATAACTTCCTGACCCAGACAGACCTCCCAGAGGGGAGGCGTTTCTGGATCTGTTGGTCACCAATGAAAATGAGTTCACTGGAGAGAGACATCAAGATTGGAGGCAGCGATCGTGCATTGGGTATGGATCAGGTAAGGAGTAAAGCTGGGCTGCTGAACTTTAGGAAAGCAGACTTCCAGCTTTTTGGGGAGCTAGCCAGTGGGATCCCCTTAGAGACTGCCCTCAGGGACAAGGGAATGAAACAGAGCTGGCAGATCTTTAAGGAAGTCTTACAAGAGCTAGTGATTCCCAGGAGCAAGAATTCAGGCAACAGAGCAGCATGGCTGAGTAGGGACAGGCTGGTCCAACAAATGCACAGACAGGGGAAGTTAAGACAGGTGACCTGGGAAGAGTCTAGAGATGAAGTCCGGTTGTGTAGAGCTGGGGTGGGGAGGGCCCAAGTGAAGCTGAAACTGGATCTGGCAAAGGACACAAAGAGTAAAAGAAAGGGCTTCTCCAGGTATCCCAACCAGAAAAGGAAGGTTACAGAAGGTATTGCTCCCTCTTTCCTTCTGATAAACAATGCTGGAAAACCGGTAACAACAGAAGAGGAGAAGGCTGAGGTACTCAACAACTGAAGTGATGCAATCATGTTAAAAAGATAGTTTTAGGTAGAAATAAAATATAGTGATGCTGAACAGCAAACGGGCTTAAGCTTCATGGCCTCAAATTTATGAAACAGTTTGTAAGTTCTTTGCTTGTCCCTCTACTGCTGTGTCACTGAGCAGCCAAGATGGGCTGCACTGATCTCCCTGTCCACCTGGAGTAATTTGAAAGGATTTGACAATGGGGCAGTGGCAGTCCCAAATCTCTTGTTGCTACACTGGAGGTGATGATGGAAGAAAGGCCCAGCTGCACTCACCCTACAATGCAGAAAATCGACAGCTCCAGTTTATTTCTTTCAGCTTTAGACCAAAAAGAAAGCAAGCATTAAAAGTCAACTAAATTTGAAAATATAAGTTTATTCCCCTTACTAGCTGCAAGTTCAATTCCTAATGTAGACCTGACATAATACTATTGAGAAAATAGCTTATGGATGACTATAGTCCACAGAACCCATTCAATTTAAAGCCTTTCATGAAGTAGTCTTTTTGGAAATTATCAGGTCACATCAAGAAATTCTTAGGCAATTTCTTTATTTTTTTTTAACTAGAGGTGTCCTTTTTTTTCATATAATTCTTAAGACGCAGTCAAGGAAAATATTAATCAGAAAGACTGAAGAGATAAAGGTAGAAATCCCCCTTGCTGAGAATATTCAGGACCCAGGGCCACTGATGGGGTCCTGTGCAATTTAATTTACAATCATTATTTCAACAGAAGGTTGAACATCTGAAGGCTCAGATGTTCTCTAGAGGTTCCTTTTAACTTGGGACTTCTGATTTTATTATTTCTGAAGGTGTAAGTAAAGAAAGCAAACAAATTGAAACAATTCATAAGAAATTTGAACTTTGAGAAGTCTATTACTCCTTGTCAGGAGTTTCCTTAAAGAAAGTTAACCTCATAGTTAAACTCAAAATAAAGCTTTCATGTAGTGAACCACCTCAGTTTTTTAACCATTATTAAGATTACTTATATTTATTTATAATAGCCTTTTAAGCTACTAGGAACTAATACAAACACTCTTTACTGCAGCTGTATTCTTTTAGTTAAAACCAAACAGTGTAAATCTAAAACTTGACAAACCAAACTTCAATATCTCCAAAAGTTGTCATCCTTTCAAAACCATGAAACCTCTAGTGCCAAAGCCAGACATTACAGCAGCTATACAAGGACTGCACAGATGACATGTTCTAGACACGTTTAATGAACATGAAAATGTATTGTCTGTATCCTGATGTCCACTGAACTATTCTTTTCTGTGCACCGAGGCTCCAAATATTAGATTTGACAAGTCTGAAGCATAAGAAACTTGTGTTGCAAATCTGAAATTCTGCTGATTTGAAAGCACAGTACCTCTAGGTGTAGCTTAAAAGCACAAACAAAGGTTAGTAAAAAATGGCTTACAATGCAGTCACAAAGCATTTTTGCTCCCACATAACAAAGCTAAAAGGCTTTGGAACATTTCAGTTGATTATTCCATAAATAAGACCCATTTATGATATTGAAGGAATCCTTTCAGTAGAAAACACATTATTTACTTTGAACAAGTACTGCATTTTGTTCAAACTATTGGTTTATCTCCCTTTTAACACATCAAATTGGAAACATCTGATCAAAGGTTTATTTTGAAGTATTTCATAGATATAGAAACACTCAAAGTATCAGTCACTAGGTTACTATTATTACTTATACACTGCTTTCAATCAAATAGAAGAAGGACTCAAACCTAAAGGTACAAACCCAGCGCACAGTAAAACAAATTTTACTTACAAAATTAGCAAATCCTGTTTATCTGCTGGTGTAATAGAAGCAAATAAGCCTGGCAGATCATAGCTCTTACACAAGACAGGTCACATACAAGTTGCATGGGTGCTTCCCATGTTCCACATTTAGGGTTTGTTTGCCCCAAGAGCACAAAAACAAAGAACAAATTCAGGTCCATTACTGAACTCAAGCTTATGAACTATCTCTGAATTAGACACTTTGCATAGTAACAAAGACAGACCAGTCACATTCACGAGTTCTGGCTCAGAATCAGACATGCCAGACTCCCCTCTTCATTCACCCCTCTCAAGTACAGCACAATCACCTCCAAACTGCTGTAAATACCAAAAATAGTCCTCACCTTCACCAGCTTCAGTTTAACACTGTATTAAAGCAGTCATACTGCTTTCCAGTGCAAGCTGGTAAAGTTTTCAGTTCTACAGGACAGATGAACTCTAAAGAGCCAACCATAAATGTCACTCTACATTGGATCACCTTTGTCAAATCAGGAATCGTTTCTGCTTTAAGACAGTTTCTAATGTATTAGGTAAGTATCAGTAACCTATGGACAATGGCACATAAAAGAGGAGATAAAGTCCCCAACTCAGATTTGCTTCTAGACCAGCTCTGAAGAGCATGCAAATATGGCATCTCAAGCAAAATTACAGCAAAACTTCAGGCATCTTTGCAAAAACAGTATCAAGATTCAGATTAACAGACCCCGGAGGAAACAATTAGATAAAATGGGAAAAATTAGCACCTCAGCTACATTTCTAACCAAACAATACTCTTCTATTGATAAATGGTACCCTCTGAACAAAATATCATCAGGTAGTACATCAGTTTGAGCAAAAGGATGCAAGATTTGAGGGGTGTTGTTATTCCTAAAATCTGTGATTACTGAAAGCACATCCTCCTGTACCTCTGGTTTACTTTGTGGGTAAAGATACACCATGCAGTGCAACAACGCTTCCTCAAATTCCTGGGATATGGGGTTTTCTCTAGACCATGGTGTCCATTAGCTGACAAATACTGCTTAACTGTACTGAAAGAGCCCATCTGTTCCCCTTTTACAGATTATCCTAAAGTGTGTAACAAATCTCCAATTCAAAATACATCTTAAATAGAAAACATCTTTCACAATAGAAACAACAAAAGAAAATTGATTATAAGGTTTTTGCTTGAAAATTGCTTCCTTTCTTAGATGTTCAAAAAAACCTCACTATAATAAGCATTTTTTTCAATTATCATACAATGGAGATTATGGACATCACTGAGTAGCACCCATTTCTTCAGAATCACCAAATCAAAACATGACTTGAACGGTTATCTAGAGATTTGTTTCCTTACCAAATCACTGCTTGAAACTATTCCCTGAAAACATTTCTGGAGAAACACAGTTACGAAGAACATTCAGAGAACAGGATATTCTCTTCAGAACCATTTGAACTACTATATGAATTATAACAAAGAAAAAAAAAAAAGAATTAATGCCAGTGCTACAGCATTTTTAAATGTATATATTACAGAAAAGGGGATATAATAGAAAAAGTAATCCTTGTTTATCCCCAACCAAGGCAAGACTGCTAAGAATGGTTGATCCAGCTTAAAATACTTAGTGAAAGTATAAATGCTTGACCAAATGCTTTCCTGTAAAGCTTTAAGCACTCCATTGTTATTAAAGCCATAGAAAGCTTTCTTGACATATTAGTTTATGCAATGGTTCCTCTGTGACAGGGTCACTAGAAAAAAAAAAAAGTTAATTTAAGATTCAGAGCACTTTCCCTAAGAATGACCTGAAACAAGGAAAACTTCAAGGTGTTTCCTATTCATCTCAGAAAGATAAAGTTTCTATAGAAAGGTAAGTGCTTCAAGCATCTGTTTTACACCACAAACTACTCTCCTTCATGTAACATGGTAATAGGTCTTTAAACATTTATTTACAGCAGAAAGCTTGGTCAATTTTACTACAAAGTTGCTCAAAAGTTATCCCTGGTACTAGAACTGATGCTTGTTCCTCCACATCACTTCTGGTTACATAACCAAATTTTCTCATTTCTACTCTAAGAAATCCTTAGAGCTTAGTTATTATGAAAAACTGCTTTCTAACTAGTCATGTGATTAAAATATTAATCTCTCCATGACTTTACATAACAACTGCAGATATATTGTATATGACAATGACATTTCAAAACAGATATATTCACTTTAAAAGTTGAGCTAAAAGGCTTAAATGGATACCAGTTCCACAAGTCAGTAACTTTTGAGAAAATATATTTAAAGTACCACTTCAGGGAACAACAGACCATTTCTGCCTGACTTCTGAGATTTACCCAGTATTTAAGTGTAGATCTATGAGCAATTTTTAAAATGGTAACCTGTCAAAACGGAAATAATTGTTCCCCACAGTTTTGCGCCATCTCATGGAAAACCATCACGGTTCCATTTACTATCCATGGAAGTTATTTTTTTCACCTAATTCAGAACACCCAAGTTCAGCAGACTGTCAAAGAAAAATCAGATTTCTGACACTAAACTACTTCACAATGCATACTCATTATATGTATGAGAGGGGGATAACACCTTCCTGCCTCACAAGTGCATAACAAAGCTCTAAAACACCTTTCACACGTGATGGCTCTTAGCAGAGTTAGGACAGATCCACAGAGTCCCTTCACCAACACAACCACATCAGGACCTTCCCTGAGTGGCCAGCTCATCTCTTCTGCCTTTAAGTCTGTGCAAGTTTGAAGATTATTTTCAAGCACGAAACACAAGAGAAATACAGGTTTAAGGGTGTCTTGGGGTGACACATCTGTCACATGTGTCAAACTGAGACAAAGGGTCACATTTTCACACACAACCCAGAGTCAGCTGAGGTATTCAGCTGATCAAACAGCAAGTCACCCTAACCTCAATGTCCTAAGCTGACAAGATCTCATTCTACTACCTGCAGTTTAGACATCCAGCATCCACATGGACTCCTAGCTATAGGTAACTTGATTTAGAACTCAGTTCTACCTCAAAAAGTTCATCCTTTTCCTAAAAGGTTGCATAAAAGCCTAACCTCTCTAATCCTTACTTGTAGTAGATGCCCCAGTTACAACAGGATTGCAGACAGCATTACCAAAGCTTATTCAAGCTTCACCTAAGTACCTCAGATTAATTTCCGTATCACAGCAATTCAGACCTCTTGGAGAAATCTGCAGAGCTGGACCAAACCGAAAAACTGTAAGACTCTGCACAGTCATTATTTTGAAAAGATGTGACTGGGCCTGAAATCTATAGAGGTTTTGTCTTACCAGGTAAGACTATCTGTCACCATATCAAGATATTATTTCAGGGAGCTTTTTTTACAGGAGTCTGTAAATAACACAAAGAAATTTATTCAAATGCACAACCAGCCTCAAGGAGAAACTGAACATAATTCCTGGGACTAACCATCTTGAATTATTTCAAAGCACAGACAAAATTCAGGTTGTCTTGGTTATTCTATCACCTTCTATCAAGATTCAGATATGAAAAAAAAAACCCGTTTAGACCAACTACCTGTAGCATGAGCTTAAGCCTGTTAACTAACACTACCAAGGGCCGAGCAAGACAAAAGTTCCCAGTTAAAGGATGTAATTACAGAGTACCACAGAAGGAACTAACAGCTCTTAGGTAGGAGGCCAGTTAAGTATATCACCAGGAACACTCAACTATTTGTGCACTAAGCAAAAGACCAGAAACTCACGGTTTTTTCAGGGTGCGCAAAGAAGCCCAAAAAAGTGCAATATGTACTTTTGAACGTGAAGTCTACCAGATTCTTTTCCAACAAAAACCCAGCTGCTCTGCACTTTAGTTGAAGAGCTTCTGCTGCACTTAACCTGTCACCTTCCAGGGCTGTCAGAGGCAACTGCACAGGACCCAGCGATGGGCTCACGAGAATGTGTCTGACAGGACAGGAAATGTGAGCAAGCATTACCATGCCAGGCTGATCTGATCAGAGCCTGGACTGCCTGACCTGTGCTGAGGCTATTATGATTTATTCAAGGAGTCAGAGTTACAGAAAAGTTTTAAAGAAGGAGAAGGCAATGTAATATACATTTCAGGTCTAGCAAGCTGTCTGAATGGGGGCAGGGCACTGATGGGCTGTTTTGGTTCATGGACTTCTTTAATAACAAAAAATTAAGATAGGATTAATGAAATATCAATATACCTGAACAGCAGAGGCATCTTTCCTTCCCAGAGTCATCCCTGGTGAGTATTAACAAAGGAATAGTTTCTGCTGGCAAAATCACTTAAATTTGTGGTTAGTTTCATTTTCAGATAATTAACCCTGTTAAAGATAAACAATTTTAGTAACTTGGGGGTTTTTTGACCCAGTTTAAAATCAGGATTGTTTATTTAGGGGACTATTGTGTCGATGGAGTTGAAGCAAACTTAGTTTTTCTCACTACATCCTGGTTACCAAAGTTAGCTAGATTAAACCCAAACTGGTAACTCAGTGCTCACTCGACAGATTTATAAATTATTGTAATGATTTTGTCAGCTTCAAACAGCAGATTCCCAGGTCACTAACCCCATAAAGACTACATCTCATGAAAAAAATGGAGGTGTCTCTGTCTAGGATTTTGCACAATAGGTAACAGCATTAGTGTGGACTGCAGACAAACATGCCAGCTTGATAGAAAACTCTAAATTCAATATTGACATGTAGAAGATCTTTTTGCACAGATTTAATCCATATTTAAGTCTTAAATTTAATTCTTCTGAAGCATGTCACCAACACTGATCAGTAGGGAAGAAAACTCAAAAATGAGAAAAAACTCTTTCAACCACTTTTCTGAGGAATTCTCCCTTGGTATTTTCTACCACCAACATATTTGCAGCAACACCAACACCTACCACAGGTAAAATGGTCTAGGAAACTGCACACGTGCACAGAGAACAGCAATGCAGAGGCACAAAGCATTTATGAGAAACACCATTTCAGGTTTTTATGAGGACCACAATATTTTTTTTTTTTAAGTTCTACAGAAGAGAATCACAGAAAAGTACAGGATGGAAAGGACCTTGAAGATCATCCAGTTCCAACTTCCTGCTGTGAGCAGAGACACCTTCCACTAGATCAGGTTTCTCAAAGGCCCATCCAGCCCAGCCTTGAACACTTCCAGGGATGGAGCACCCACAACTTCCCTGAGCAACCTGTGCCAAATGCCTCACTGCTCTTAGAGTAAAGAATTTCTTCCTACTATCTAATCTAAATCTCTCCTCTTTCAATTTAAAGCCATCCCCATTTGTCCAATCACTCCATGCCCTTTTAAGAAGTCTCTTTCCAGCTCTCTTGTAAGCCCCCTTTAGGTACTGGCAGGTCTCCCTGGAGGCTTCTGTTCTCCAACTCTCTCATCCCATCTTCCTAGCAGAGGTGCTCCAGCCCCAGTCATCCTCATGGCCTCCACTTGACTCATTCCAACAGGTCCATGTCCTTATGCTAGGGATCCCAGAGCCGGATGCAGCACTGCAGGTGGGGTGTCACCAGAGCACAGGGGAAGAATCCCCTCCCTCACCTGCTGCCCACAGGGCTTTGCATGCAGCCCAGGACATGTTTGGTTTCTGGGCTGTGAGAGTACATTTAGGGGTCATGTTGAGCTTCTTGCCAACCGACACCCCAGGTCATCCTCCTCAGGACTGCTCTTTGTCCATTCTCTGACCAGCCTATACTTACGCTTGCCCCAACCCACAGGGGTCACCTTGCATGTGGCCCTGCTGAGCTTCATGAGGTTCTCACAGCCCCACCTCCCCAATCTCTCTCAAGGTCCTTCTGGATGCCATCCCGTCCCTCCAGCCTGTGTCAACCGCACCACAGAGCTGGGTGTCAGTGAACTTGCTGAGGGTGCCCTCGATGCCACTGTCCATGTCACCTACAAAGATGTCAAACAGTGCTGGTCCCAGTACTGACCCCAAGGAATAGCACTTGTCACTGGTCACCACTTGGACGTTGAGCTGTCGACCACAACTCTGACTGTGACCATCCAGCCAATTCTTTATCCACCAAGTGGTCCATCCATCAAGTCCATGTCTCTCCAGTTGAGAGACAGGAGTGACACGTGGGACAGTGTCAAATGCTTTGCACGAGTCCAGGTAGATGATGTCAGCTGCTTTTCCCTTATCTACCAACCCTGTAACCCTGTCAAAGGAGTCCACCAGATTTTTCAGAAACAACTTGCCCTTAGTGAAGTGATCTTGGCTGTCACCAATCAGACAACACGGATAAATATCCAACACATACGCTCTACATACAGCTCAGGGGAACCAAGACAACTGGAACAACCCCATATCTACCCCAAAAATCTTGAGGAAGCATCTCTAACTTCTGAGCCCTTCTCTGAACATGTGAATAGAAATAGGATTAGCACTTCAAAAATTATGATGCAAAAAGACTTTGTTCTCCCACATACAGGCACTTGAAACTCATGTCACTTACTGCAGACTACAGTATGCCAGGATAAGGTCTTAGTTTGCCACATTGAAGCTGTGTCACTTCGTAAAATGTACCATAATTTATTAGATCTCAGAAATAAAACGAAGAGCCTGTTTCTAGTGACCAAGTGAGAGCAAACTGCAGTAACTGCTTTTGGTTTAGGGCAGGTGCTTTTCAGAGATTATCAAGAGTACCTATCATAATTCCGAATTGATACTCACCTCCCAGACTACTCCTACACAGTGAGAAATTTTAATTTGTTTTGACTCTACAGAATCTTTAATGAGCAACCTTTAACAGATATCCATCTATATGTAATAAAATGGAAATTTGTAAGAGAAGTTGAGCCCCCAAATATTGGGGTAAGAATATTCTTAAATATTAAGTATCTAGGACTTTATTCACTCTGGCAGAAGAGAGATTTATGTGGCTAGAGATACCAGTATTTTGCTTTCCGTGGAGCAGTCCTAGTGGAAATGCAGAAACTCACAGGACATGTCTGTTCTGCACAGCTGTTTTAATTTGCACCCCTGAATCTGCCTGGATGTAAGTTCAGGCTTCTTTCCATATCACACCCCAGACTTTATTCCAGTTCAGTGTCTCTATGGGTCAGAAGTACTGATCAAATAGCAGAGCATCTCTAGCTATTCAAAATACGGCAAGGGCTTGTCCTACTAGCTATCCTAAATAATTTCAGTGTTTAGTCCTATAAAGAAAGTTGACACAAGATGAAGAAGCAGAAGTATCTTTCAGAAGACAGTGTTTCCCTTTTTAATAGCCATTTTGCCTTTCTTGCCCCTGAGCTCAAGTACCTACATCTCAACATTTAGAAGAAAAACATCCTGTTTACAAACACTAACCATGGAGTAGGCAGTCTCTATATTTTACCAATTTTATGTTTCTGTAGGCTTGTATATAGCTCTGCTTAGTCATAAAGATGACTTAAGTCAGAGTTCCAAAGAGGTGCCCACATGATGTGCAGCCCTGCATTCACTCCAGAAGTATTTCATGAAACTTTGAACAGCAGCAAAGACATCCCTGCAAGTCACCCAGCACAGGCCTGTGAGAAAAACACTGATACTGTGCAGAAAAAAAAAAAATATATATGTATAAAAGGTGTTCCTAAATAGAAGAAGGAAGTAATGGTGATTTTTTTCCTCCATTAACAGAAAGTCTTGAAATTTCTAATAGGAAGAAAAAGCCATTTCAAACAAATTTAAAAAATGCTAATTTGATTGTCATAACATTAACCTTAAAATTTTAAGCAGCACCAAAATAATAAAGTTCCACAGCCCACTGAATGTTGCATAAATGCTTCCAGGCAGCAATATTTTAGTGCAGGATAATACTTGGCAGTAAAGAAGTGTTAAGAATTCATGGTGGGCAAAGATATTAATGAAACAGTCTCTACCCCTCCAGAACAGACTGCATAATTTAGCAGTCAAGCTATAATTCACTCAAGAATAACAATGGCTGAAACTTAAGAGGATGAGAAGAAAATTTACACAATTAGTCTCTTAATGGTGCATTTTAAGCTGCACTTCTAGCTACAATAAGAAAGTTTCAAAGCCTGGCATCAGATTCAACTTCAAGATTTGTTTTTCCTTTTGATATTCTGAAGAGGAGGATCCTGCTATCCCAAAAATATGGTTCAACTATTTGCTCTCAACATACTATTTTGTGTGACCAGCACCACTCTCCTGCACATTTATTCCAACAAGAATCATTTCTACCTTAGAGCTCCTACAAAACAGATTGCAGAACAGGAACAGTAGTGACTGGTATTAAATGTTACACTAAAAAAATAGTTAAGATATTAGTGAAATACCTTTTAGAAGAACTTAAATTTATCAAATATGAAAATTTGTCTTACCTTAGGGAATTGTTTTACTGGAATCAGAACTTTTTGTCCCAACTTCATATTCTTATTGATGACTACATCAATATACTTTTCTTCTTCCTTTCCTTCTCCTTTTTGGAATTTTTCAATTTCTGTTAAAGAAAAAAAGTTATTTTATCAGTTTAGTATAACAATCTAAAAGCTGAGAATCTTCAAAACCAGTATAAATAAATTTCAGAGCTAATACTGTGTGGCATACATATGTCATATTGTGTAATTAATACATGTAACTGGTTATACAAGGCCAATAGGGTACAGCATGTTTTGCTTTTTTTATATTCATGTTTATATCAGCACCTTGAATTAGCATTGCAAACACTGTACTCACTTAACACTTAGGATACATTTTTTAATATGGCTCAAAGAGTGAACATTATTCCTAGATACCTTTGAGCACGTTTAAATTAAAAAACACACAGCACAGTTTAATACTCACTTCTATAAATAAAGCATGCAGTTTTAACAGTGGCTTTCCACAGCGCACTTAGGAACAAATGTCAAGTTAATCTTTCAGAATTTCAGGAATGTAATTGAGGCACATAGATCATACCCAAAAATCTGAGATTAGTGTTATACCAACAATGAAATTATTAGGAATGGGATTTAGAAGTTCAAACCCTGGCTTGCGTGACTCTGTTCATTCCAGAGATACACACAAACTGACTCTTGATTATAAATTTCTCCAAATATTGACTCTCCAGTGCACTAATGAAAAACTGCAGATTTCATTTCATTAGGGAAGATTCATGAGGAACATACAGGGAGACAAAGTGAAGCACTTTTTGAGGTATTTGCTGGATGGGGTCCATCATGATGGGGGCTGCAGTGTTAAACATGTTAGCACACACCAAAATCCAATCCATTTCAGAAGTGCCACAGAGGTTCTTCTATGGGACTAGCACTTGTCCTCCACAAGCATCTCCATATATCTTCTTAATTTTTCACAACAAGAAACTTCTACTCTACTCGACCAGTAGAAGTTAAGGACATTTATCGAGACCTTGCAGTTTCTTTAATGGGAATGTGATCTTATGCCAAGAGGAGACAGTAATAAAAACCTGAATGCAAAGAAACCAATCAAAAATGTAGGAGAAACCACCCTTTAGTATGCTTTCAAAGACAATCTAGTTTGAAATAAGATCCAATAAAAACAGAATAAACCAACACATTTCTAACTACAGAAAAAAATCCATGCATTGTTAGATTTGTTCCACGAATACCAGTCCATTTCCATTTACCACTACAGAAATGAAGATGCCAACATCTTTTTTAATAACTGAAACTTCCATGCAAGTTTTAACTTCACTATCACAAAACAGAAAGTAAGCAAAATTTACCCAAGTTACTGTTCAGTGGCTGAAAACTAAGGAAGTCGAACTAGACTATCAGTTTGAAACCTCAGACTGTCTAAAGGCTTCTTGAAGGAAAAGCCTTCCCCAGCTTTTAGAAGCTTCTTGTCAAGTCTCTAGGAAGTTTTTGATTCCTATGGATTGTGGCAATGTAAACATTCTGAAGGAGCCCTATCAAAGCAACCTTGCTCCAGAATGTCCTTTGTTTCAGCATGCTTAGTAAAAAAAAAGCCTCCAGCACCATTATCCCACCAGCTCACAACAACCGAAGAACATTTTAACAGTCGAAATCCAGGTAAAAATGGAAATTTGGAAATGCCACATTGCAGACTAGGGAATTACGGGCAATTAAACAGATGTAAAGTTACATCAGTTTAATTTGGAACTCATTTCCAGGTGAAATTAAGACTAAAATTTTATAGGGTGTGATGTTCCCACTCAGAAAACAAGTGACTGTTACCTTTTAGAAGTCAAAGTTTCCAAGTATCACATTCAGATGTAAAAGCATGGTACTATCACAGCATTCAAATACAGATATCCATCTAACACCCCTCTTTCCTCATATAACAAGGGCAGTAGTGACAAAGCTCTTTGATTTCTCTTGAAAAACAAGATTAGATGCTTAGAGGTTTTTGTGTTTTAAAAGTAAAAACACAACACTAATTTTTAAGGCTGCTGTTGGTATTACACTATTAGTACAAATACTCAAAGCTTAAAACTGACCAGAAATCTGCTGTTCTATAGCAATATTTTACACCACAAAATGCTGATTATTAAAATTGTAATAAAAATACATCCATTTGTTATGAGTGAAGCAAATGCAGTTACAAAAAAATTTGATATTATTTGATTTAGTATTGATTTTAAATGTTAGGACTAAAATTTGTTTAAAGTCAGAAAAGCACACTAAACTCCATTTATATTAAAATTCAATTAATGCACTGTGCTGTATTTTTTTGTGACAGAGCAGTGCACCAAGAGCCCCAGGTAGTTCAATTGATACCAGCCTGATAAAAGACTTCAGGAGTTCTCAGTCATTGCAATTACTGTTACAGTAAGTGACTTTCCTGAAGAATCTAAGCTTGCAAAATAAAAGTACTTTCAGTGTCAAAGCCCACCAAGTTTTTATGAACTGGTAAACCTAAAAATTCATTTTCTCTAGTTGAGTCATATGCTGTTATTCCCAAATGCACAGCATGGCATACACTGCAATCCCCCTGCTCACTTGAAAATGAGAACCACAAGTTCATGAATCAACAGTGGTTTAAGGAACTTCCTAGAAATTGCCAAGAAATATTACACCTGGAAATGCATTGTTTCAGGAACATTCAGACACCTCAGATGACTTAAAATGTACTTGAAGAGTTAAGCACAGAGTTCTACCTCAGTAACATTCTTCAGCTCAGCCAGCTGCATAAATTCCTTAAGAGATCAATACACTGCTAATTGTATTTCCTAAATACTTCAGCTTAGAAAAGTTATTTGAATTAGGTATTTGAAGGGCTTGGTTGCAACCGTGTGATTAATGCTAAATATGCTCATAATTTGAGACTACTTTGAGCTAATAAAAAACATTAAAAGACCATTCTCTTCTTTCTCTAGTAGATACTGAACTTCAAGCCGCTAAAGTAATTATTAAAAGAAACACATTAATTAGTCCAAAAATCAGTTTTCCCACCCCAAATATCTACAGACTTTATCGACCATTTTAAGCAAAGACCCTTTATTCTTTCACTTGCACTGTTTAAACAACTTTCTTTTTGCTTGAAGAAGCTACTGAAACCCGTTAAGAGGCTGCAAATCAGCTCTCAGCAAAATGGATCAAGATTTTCCCCATTTGTTTTAAAGACAAATGACTTTAGTAACAAACAGCCATAGCCCACTGCCACAGCAGTACAAAGTAACACTAAATAATTTTTTTCCTTTTATGGTCTAAAGTTAATCAAACTGATTCAAGACTTTCTGTCTGTTCATTGCTATTGTAAAAAACTTTAGTTTTGAATGAACAATGTCCAGTCCACTGATCACATTTTATCTCAGATTTTGTTTTTTTTATTTCTTTGCACTTGAAATCTAAGATGAATGGGAAATACAGCTAAGCATTAGAATTTTATCCATATCTGCACAGCTCTTGGAATATCATTCACATACATCAAGCTTTAGATAATTAGGGAAAAATCATGCCAGATCACACAGGAAATCCAATCAGATTTTCAAGGTCAAATGGATAGGAAGATTTGCCTTTTCTTAATCCTTAGATTACATTCTGCACTGCTTAGCTACATAAAGCAATGCCATTTCCTAGATCACAAACAGTAAATAGAAATGTGATTAAAGCTTCCCATAACGCTAGAGATTAAAATCTCATGTTCTCAGATCAAGGATGCAGCTAATGCAACAGGAATTTAACTGCATGCAGTAATAACTGCATGGATTTTTTTCTTTACGTTTAATCATAGCAGAGATCTAAGCAATGATTAGTCCTCAGTTAATTCACCAAATAACAGTGGTAGATACATCAGATAATGACAAAGTAGAATTGTTTCACATTATTCTTCAGTTAGAATTAATCTTCCCGGGGTAGAACTACAATCCAGGATTCCAGCTGCCTCTGCTAAGCCAATATAAATACTTGTGTTAAATGCTGAGCAAAGTGATGCCCTATTTGTCTGTAGTAAATCAATATAATAAATATAAGATCAAATGTCAAACTCAAAGTAAACAGAAATTACTGCATTTGTCCTTAAGGCAACATTTCCTTTACACAAGAACACGAGAAACAGAAACCAGGTCAATTTATCTTCAAATCCTTAAGAAACTTTCTACTGTATTTCCTTAGATTCAGATGTCTTACCAAACACCCCATTATATCCACATCATTTCATACCAACTTTTTCCTACTTCGGATGGAAGAAAAGGTGAAAAATGCAAGGCTCATTCTGGGATATCCACATGATCGTGGCTTCCAAGAACAGGGCATTGATGGAACTGCACTGCAATTGCACTAGAAGTAGTTTCCACATTCATTTTGAAAGTGAAAATATCCTAAGAATTACATTATCCTTTAAAAATACTCCTAAATCAAGTGGTTTTGAAAATTACTAACATTATACAATAGAAGCAATAGATTTTGCTTTATTTGGGCAATTTTATTGCCTTGTATCTAAGAAAAGGAAACATCAAAAAATCAAGCATGTTATACAACTACTGAAGCACAGCCCAATAGCAATAGCATTACTCAGTGAATTCTCAACACTTCACAGTTGACCTCGAAAAATCACACCCTCCTCAATTCAGAAAGCTCTTAAGCCAAACTGAAGGCTAAGTATCTTTACATATTTCCCCTGTCCTTTATAGTTCTTGAAAACTCCCTGCTATTGACCATTGCTGGAGACAGAACACTGAGCTGGATGGCCATCTCCTCTGGCAGCATGATTCCTTCTCGTTTCACATCAGAAAAAAATCAAAGTGATTGTAGCACAAAAAACAAACCTTGATTTATTAGTCTGCATTTTATGAAGACCCGATTTAAGGAACACACTCAAGCTTTGGTAAATGACAAGCTCCTAGAGGAAAAGGGGGACTCCAAGTCAGTTGTAGCAGAATTTCAGGGGGGAAAAAAAAAAAAGTTTTTCCTTAATGGACAAAAAACTGACAATATCAGCATTCCATACTGATCATTTGAAAATTTTCACTGTGGCAAAACCCATAATTTATCTCAGAAGACACATTTTAAGAATACCTATTCTTAAAAAAAAATTGCAACTTTCCCAATTCTTAAAAAAAAAAAATCACAATTTTCCCAATGGAGCCAAGTCATAGGAAGTCTGCTGTGCCGGATGCTGACTTAACACCCAGTCCTTCCATGAGTTCTGTAAATCCAGAGTACAGTAACACAGGATGGTGAACCCAATTACAATTCTAATTTTGATTAAATTGATGAGAGCTTAATCTCATTATTGTTGCAGCAAAATGGTCTTGATTGTGCTTCAGATTACACATCTTTTACCCTGGACTCCTTTATTCCTTGTTCTACTAGGGGATGATTAGAAGTTCTTTGAATCAGCAGCTCTCCAACCAATATTTCTCATCGTTTGAGCTGAAAACAGTACTTCACAGCATGAACCCGAACTAGAATCACCACACCAAAGCTTTAACACATTTCAAAAGGTTTGCTGAAATAAACCCCACAGATTTCCTCACAACAGCCTCTAAGAGATCTACTGCTCACTCCCTGTCCTCTTGATCAGCATGAAGCTGGACAACCCTCCCAATTTTTGCACTAAACAGAAGAGGCAACTTTAGCTTCCTACTTTTCAGTATCTTAAAACATGTCTAGCACAGTCTAGTTTGCTTCAAAGCAGATTCTCTATGTAGACATTCACAAAAAAAAGCAGAATTCCCCAATTTCAACTGTATGTAGCATCCCAATCCCCCAGAAAAGCACACAGTTAAGTTCAGCAACTAAACATTTTCTGATATGAGTAAATGCTTAGACAAATATCCCCTTTTCGACCCTCCAAGGTATTTCCAAAGTAAATACTAATTAGTGTATCTTCATTAGAAAAAAATGGCAAATTGTTCAGGGGGGAAAAAAAAGCAAAAAAAAATAGCCTCAAATATTTAAATAAGCCTCAAAATATTTAAAATAAGGAAACTAAATATATGTGGAATGGCAACATTTAGACTCATCCTGAATGGGTCTAAAACACAAATAAAAAATGCAACAGAATTTTCAATTTTTAATGCTGCTGGTCTATTACTGCACCCACTCCCATTCCTTTAAGAACCTCAGAAAACTTCACCTACCCTCCTCAGCCAACATTTTAATCCTTTAAAAAGTCTTTTGAAAAATAACAAGTTTTGCATCCATAATAGGTCCTAATTCTGAACCAGCATAGAAAGTAAAGCATTAAGAGAGTGAATTGTGCATAAAAAAACACATTAATTTGTTTCAACTAATGTGCATTATTACAATAGTTGAATTCCGAATAACTGTCTTTCACATGCCACCTTAATTTTGTAAAAGCAACTGACAATGAATCTAATTTCAATTTACAATAAAATAAGCAGTTCATGCTAGAATGATGTCTACAACATTCAGAATCCTCAAATTAATAATAATATCCCTGTTGAAGGACTCAAACCAATCTTTATTTAAATTGCATTCACAGGCATTATAAGTTCTATTTTACAGTCTAAGTACTACTGTCTGCACTGATCTGAAAACACATTTCAGTCACCAATATGACAAATATTTTGAATGGGCTTTTTTATTTAAGCAATTCAAAACTGACTGAACACCTATTACCTTCACATCAAAAATGACTCCACTAAAATCTGTTTAGACTGATTAACATTAGCAGTAAGGCAGGAAGTACCACAGGAGGAACTGCCAAAATCACGTATAAGGTATTAACAGATGTTTAATCAGTCTTGCTCAGGAAGAAAACAAGATGTAGACGTAGACTTCAGTCCCATATACCCAACCTACTCTACTGAAAATTATTTATCTCATTGTGAGGATAACTTACAACAAAATGCTAAAATCAGCTGTATGATTTACCTATCGCTTACAGCTTTCTTTAAGCATGAATATTTTTAAATTAGCAAGGTCAAGCATCCACTAACTACAAAAAGTCAACTCACTTGTTCTGTAACTCAAAAATAAAATCCAATATACAGAGCATCTTAGACTACTTGGTGCATAGGACCCAGGCAAAATGAAGTTAATATTCTGTATCAAGAGTCCTTTACAAGCAGCTGTTCCACCTTTTTCATTTATGCATACGAACACAGCCAGGTAGCTCTTACACAAGATATCACTTGACATTTTCATGAGTCATCAAGAAGAGTTTATAATCTTTCTTCCTGATCATGTACATAGCACTGCACAGCACTACAAACTTCCTGTGGCTCCTTCGACAACTTTCACAAGAAAAAGTGTAAGTCAGATCTCAACTGAAAAATGGATACAACCTGCAATTCTTAATATGCAAATATTACATTTTGAACTATTGCCAAGGTGAAGCAGTAGCCATAGCACCTCCAGTTGTTGACCCTTAAAACAGACTTGAGCACTATTAAAGACCACACTTTAAGGCACTGGCAAAGACTGCAGTCTAAAAATCTGCCAGCAGATTCAAACAAACCATATTTAATACTGGAAGATAGCTATGCTAACAAAACACATCGCTGTGTTTTGTATAATTGATAGTTACACAAATAAGTGTACAGCTGTTTACTTAGCATTATGCAAGATTTATGTAGCCATCAGCAAGACAAAGTAGTGTTATCTTCTACATCTCTAAAAATCATTCTTAGGAAACTAGAGCTTTGCCAGCACCCTCCATCCCAATGACAGAAGGCCAGGGTAGAGCCTCACAGTCTGGCAATCCTTAATTCAGTAATGTGTCATATCCCACTGATAAATACCAATAAAACACACCTCATACCTTCTGTAAGTCGCAATTTACTTGAAATCATCACTAAACAAAAATTTTCAGGAAACATCTACAAATACTGAAGGAGCTGGCTGATGCCATCGACAGGCCACTGTTTTTGTAAGGTCACGGTCATCAGGAAATGTCACTGATGCCTGAGGCAAAGCAAATATCACTCCTATCTTCAAGAGCAGGGAGGAGGATCTGGGGCACCACAGGATGGTAAAACTCACCTTGATCTCTTGAAACGTGATATAGTAAACAGCTCTTGAAAACCATTTCCAAGCATAAAAGGACAAGATGAAAGCAGTTTGCACAAATTTATGGTGGGGAAGTCACACTGTTTTAAACAGAGCCATCAACAATATGAGATGAGACATGAGTTGATGTGTCCACGCCATCTGAAGAAGGGTTTTTGATAAGCCTCCCACAGCCCATCCTCATATGGACTGATGAGACATGGGATAGAGACATGAACCACGAGGAGGACTGAAAACTGACCTGCCTGGCTCAAAGGGTTCTGTCAGGGGCATCACAACCAGGCCAGACAGGGGCCAGACATCAGTGGTGTGCTCTGTGAAGAGTCAATAATGTTCAACATCTTCATCAATGGCCTGGCTGATGGCACAGAGTGCAGTTTCAGCAGGTTCACACGTAACAGAAAACTGGGAGCGATTCAAACACCAGAGGGTTGTGATGACACTCAGAAGTACCTGGAAGAGGTGCAGGAATGTGCTGAAAGCAGTCCCATGCAGTTCAACGGGAAGTGCTAAGTCCTGTGCTTGTGGAGGAATAACCCCCTGCAAGAGAACAGCCTGGAAACCAAACAACCAGAAAGCAGCTTTGCAGAAGAGGACCTGAAACTCCAACAAGCTGAACACCAGCCAGGAAGTGCACCTGCAAAGGCCACCAGCACCTGGGCTGCACCAGAACAGCACTGCCAGCTCTTTGGTGATCCTTCCTCACAGCACTCATGCTGTTTGCGTTGGCACTTTTCATTAAAACTCATGCAAGTTTTAGTAAGTGTCTTTATTTCTGCTGTTTTGCTGAAGAGTTTCGAAATTACTTTTTGAAGGAAAGATTTGTTCCGTCTTTGGTACTTTTAAAAAAATACTAGTTCTAATAAATTCTTCCCCCAGCTCAAGATTTGTCATGAAATACTGGAGCATAGAAAGTCATGATTTGCTACCTGAAAGCATGCTAGAAATTAATGTTATTCATTCATCATAGGAATGCTAAAACAGTCCAGAGAAACAAATACAGATCCAGAGTACAGAATTCCTCTGTTTTCCCTCTCCATTGCCCCACCATTACCCTACTCTGCATGAAAATGCACACAGCAGGCAGCTCTTCCCACTGCTTCCCAGAACACCACATTGTCCAAAATGCATTTTCTGTCCAATAAAAACTTGTCGTTGTCCATATTTCACACAGAGTTAGGGAAAGGAACAAGGATGAAGCTATTGCAAGTATCTATAATGTTTCTAAATTCTTATACTTAATTCAGTGAAATTCAGAGTTAGCGCCAGACACTGCTATGACTTAAACTCATAACCACTGATCCAACACAACCTCTACCAACAAGTATAACCTCAATCTTACCACAGAACTGATAAAAACATCTATATATTCTGTGGCATTGCACTGATCATGTGAACTAGGAAAGTGAATGCAATCACTGCTTAGAGCCTCTAAAAGATGAGCCACTGAAAACACTATACACTGGAGTAACCTTCATTCATAATCTCGTTTCAACCTACTGTTCATAATTTTTTCATCTTGCTGATTTTAACACAAGTTTCCTGGTCCTTTTATCTAAATTTCTCAGAATCCTGAAACTACCATGTCTGAAACTGTGTTTACTAAAGCACAAACTATTGATGTGCAATTAAGCTGTGAAAAGGTTATCTCGTATAGAAAGAACACACAACCACAAAAACAGGTGGATGTCACAGCTCATAACATGGATGGGTTGTCTACTAACCTGTAACACAAAAAAAAAAAAAAAAACCACTAATCTGAAAAATGCTTTCAGAATATTTATGAAGGTAACAACCTAAGGCATCCCAAAGCATTTGTGCATTCTGATCCACAGATGTAGAAAACAAACCTATGGATGTTAGTGGGCATATGTAAAACAAAAGGGACTAATTCCAACACACCATCCTGAATTAGGCTAACACAACCCTAATCCTCTAATCTCAAAGCCAGGTTGGACAGGCTTTGAGCAAGCTTGTCCTGTGGAAGGTGTCCCTGCCCATGGCAGGCGGGGTCAGAACTACAGAACTAGATGACCTTTAAAAGGTCCTTCCAACCCAAACCACTTCATGATTCCTTCAGAAGGCCATCATTCCCACTGCCAGCAGATAAAAGAGGCAAAGCACCACTTTTGACGAAACTATTGTAGGCAATACTTTTATTTTTCATCACCCATTGCAGTCCTTGGCTGCAATAATGTACCTTGGCAGGAAAAACGTACAAAGGCAGCTTGTGTATCTACTGTCCTATGGGAAAGTGCAGCTTAAAGAAATTTGAGTGGTAATTTTATGTATGAGCTTCAACATAAATTGGATGTTAAAAACTTCAGGCATCCAAGTTAAAAATTAACTAGCAGAGGGATAATATTAATTACAATCCCTTCCACACACTCAATAGCAGGTGAATCCAAATTATTTTCTGTGTATGAAGACATATATTACACAGAATTAATGCATATTGCTACCACATTCAATTTTTTCCCCAAATATTATGCTGTTAAACTTATTTTCATTAAATTAGTTGAATCGCTTCACAGAACTGTAGAACAAGATCAGACTCCCCTATGAGTGTTATAAAACTTGAAAGCCCAGCTTATGGACTCATTCCAGCTGCAACTCATAAGGAAAGGACCAAACATCTTTCAACAGACCAGTTTGAGCAGGAAAGCAGCCACATCTACAGCTGCAATAGACCTCTGCTCTGTTGGACCATGTGCCTGTCCATGTAGCACCTTCCCTGAGGAAGGTAATCTTCTGACTTTCACGGCATCTCTCCAATAAAGGTTTTTTTCTTAAGCTAGTATTTCTAGCATTCACCTAATAGAACATTACTCATCTTTCCAAATTTAACAAAAAGAGAAACAGACCACGTTCTATACCTGCATAAATATCTGAAAGACCTACCAACTTCTGCCAGTAAGCTTTTACTGAAACACACCTTACAAAGCTAAAATATACTACAGTTTTAGCAGCATTTATGGTATGGTTGTACTTGCCATAAGAAACAGCTCTGACTCAAAATCTTTCTCTAAAGGAAGTATCTTCATGTTTTCCTTAAACAGAACTAAGGAGTTCCTGCTGAGTAAGTTATACTTCAGGTTAGTATATTTGTTTACAAAAAGCATCTTCAGTAAAAAGCATTTTTAAACATCCAAGTTTCTTTCCAACAGACACAGTTATGGTATAGCTGTAAGAAGGAAAACTGCATATTCTGTGCAACCACTCAGCAGTCAAGACATTGCGAATACATTCATCTTACTAATTTGTTTTGAAGGCAGTTTAAAATCAAATGCTTATATAGAAATCCAAAATGTGATGCCTAAGTTTTACTGCAGCCACATTATGTCATGTAGTTATGTGATGAATTAACTTTAGACATGTTACTGTTTTAGTTTTAATTCAGCTAATTTCAAAATGCCAACTTTCACCAAACAGAACTTTTTCCCAGTGATCAGTGTGTGTATGTGTGTGTTATAAACTTTCTTAGGGGAGTAATTCCTATATTCAATACTTTAAGTAGCATATTTCAGTACATTTCTACAGTTTATATACAGAAAATCAACTACTACAGAGTGTCAGAGGCACAAGGCAGCTGACACCTTTAAGTGCAGTGGAACAATTCACAGCCAGAGAAGTTCACCTACATTCAAGGTGAAACAGCAAAAAACAAAACTGGTCATATTTGTAACAGTAGTGCTGGGAACCTGCAGAAGCTGCTTCTAACCAGACACCTGCCCTGCCTGTCCCCCACCTGCCTGCACAGCCCCATATATTCCAGTTTCTGCTCCTTCATCACTTCTGTCTGCCAAGAAACAATAAGAAAAGTGCCAACGCAAACTGCCTGAGGTGCCATTATTTCTTGATTCAGTGATGCTTAAATTGCTTTTATATGGGAAAGAAAATGTTGATGCTCCATTTTCCAAAAGTACAGAATGAAGTTACCTTCTAGATGTGGCAGAGGACAAAGGCAATGCATTTTAAAAAATACAGCTGCTTAAGAAATTTAGAGTCGGGGTGCCTAAAAGATGAAGGACAGCTGAGACAGCAATAACCAATTAATATGGTAGATTTTTCTATTCCTCCTTGCAGCTAGAGAGAAACAAAGCAGAAAAGTGCTTTTGGGAAGAAAAAGAAAGCCAAACAGTCACAATGGATACTTGTGCACCCATGAAGAAGCCTTCCTAAAGAAAGGGTCACATGTTACTAAGTTTCAAATCTCACTTCCCCCTCTAGATTCACTGACCTTAGAGCAAGTGCAGGAATGACGTGTCCAGCTACACACAGAATAACCACCTAAAAGGCTGGAATGTGTTATTTTACATACACCCAAGAAACAAAGGTGCTTCACTGAGCCGAAAAATCTGACTATGCACTAATAAACCTGAAAAGAACATTTAACCACAGAGAAGGTAAACTCTTCCTCATGCCGACACAGAAACACACTCACAAAACCCTCTACCAAATCTGACATGTGGTTTTAAAGACTCGGTCATCAGTGTGTCACAGAGACAGAAAATACTAGAAATGCTACAATGAACCTTGGTTGATCATAAATGGAACTACATTCCCAGAGCCACTCTTTCTGCAGCAAGACACAACTAATTTAATAAGTTACTATTCATACTTGCTATAACTGTAACTTAAAAAGTACAAACAAAATACTAAATTATCAGAAAAAGCTGGGAATGAGGGAAAGCTTTATTTCACTAAATACAGCTTTTACTTTACTCTTGCATAATAACTATCTATTGGCAGTACCCCTTGACAAGAAGCATGAGATTAACTATGTAGCTGGCCAGGAGCATCTATTCTCTTTAATCTATTTTTCTGAAGGGGCCATCTGCTCTTGGTTCTTCATTTTGTGCCTTAGCTTGAAATTGCATTCACTATTCTGTTAGGATTTCAATTAGGTACATGTAAAAATTTCTCCCATGTCAGTATGGTTGTCTTCAGAATGAAATACTGTAAGGAGAAAACGGGTTATTACCAAAAGCTGATTGACTATAATTGATACAGCTCAAACAGCTAATTAGTCATCAATAAAATGAAAGAAAAATAATGCTAACATTTGTTTTATTACAGCACAGCTTGACATCCATTACTAACAGTATGCACAGCCACGTTTAAGGTACCAAACCTGAATAAAGGAACTATGTTTGCTTTCTGCGTTCCCTCCACTCAGCTCTTTTCCGATGACTCTGCAGGAAAGCTTCAAATCTCAGCTTTGATAACAGCAATAAAATCTTCCAAATGAGGAGCCAAGAAACACCTCATACAGATGCTGACAAGACACACCTACAAGATTAGCATCATTTGCACAGACTTAGAAATAATGAACAGTTACTGCTGAAAAAATTTACTGAAACACAAGCTACAGGGTTGAGCTCTAGCCAGTTACTACTCCAGTGCAATAGTATAAAATATTCTGAAAGGACTGTAAAGAATTAAGCCTACAGTTCTACCTTATACTTTATCCAAGTGGCAAAGAAAAGTACTTTTGATTCAATTATCTCCTATCCATTTCACTGCTTTCCGCAGAAAAAGGACCAAGCAGGAGGCTAATCCAGCAAGCTGAGTACTTTAGCTATTGCCCAGAGTAAGTAAATAAATACTCAGCATAAACCTCATGCAAGGCATCACAGCAGGCAGCCTTCGCCCAGGCAGTCACTGGAAGCTTTGGTCATTGCTTTGAACACAAGAACAGGAATAAGGGATCGGTGCCTTCAGGACCTACAACCCACTCAGAGGCAGAAAATACATTATGTTAGCACAATACACACCACTGAAGTCTAAAGAAACTACGATTTACCAGCTAAGAAAGCAAATCACATCCATTTTCCGCTGTCAGGGCATTAATCTAAAAGATAATTTGCCTAGAGTTCTTTACAGAGCTGATCCCACAGCCAGCTACTTGCCATTTATGTCGTAATGAAATACACATCAGCATTTTTAATTAACCTTATATTGAACTATGTGAACTATTACTTAGGGTTCCAAACAAGGCCTATTATTTCAGGTCTGCAAACGATATAAGTGCATCTATAAATAAATAATTTATAAACAGCATTATGGTAGTTTCCCTGTACTCTCCATTTAATCAGCTGATAATAAAGCAATATTCTAAAAGCTTGAAGCTTAAAAGTCTGGGAAAGTTTCCTTTAAATTTTCATTCAACACTTACCAAATTGGACTGACAGCAGTCTGACTAGTTCAAGCATACACGAAGGAAACACCACAGGCCAAAGCTACTTCAGGTCATGGAAGGGTTTGGGATGGAAGCGACCTTAAGGATCATCCAGTTCCATACCCCCTGCCATGGGCAGGGACACCTTCCCCTAGACCAGGTTGCTCCAAGCCCCATCCAACCTGATTTTGAACACTCCAAGGATGGGGCTTCCACAGCTTCCCTGGGCAACCTGTGCCAGTGCCTCCGAACACTCACAGAGAAGAATTTCTTCCTAATATCTAATCTAAATTTCTCCTCTTTTAGCTTAAAATCATCCCCGTGTATGGTATGGTGTCATCCTTCATCTATAAAGTGTGGAGCAGACGGAGGAGGTGGACATTCAGAGGGGAAGAAGGAAGGGGGAGGATGTTTGAAGTGGAGGCGTTTGCCTCCTCGAGCCACAGTCAGGCGTGATGGAATCCTGCCTTCCTGGAGACGGCTGAACATCTGCCTGCTCATGGGAAGTGGTGAACGGATTCCTCGTTTTCCTTTGCTTGCGTGCACAGCTTTTA
Source organism: Pachycephala philippinensis (assembly GCA_013397055.1). Lineage (NCBI taxonomy): Eukaryota > Metazoa > Chordata > Aves > Passeriformes > Pachycephala > Pachycephala philippinensis. The sequence goes on along the minus strand of VWZT01005663.1, from coordinate 208,253 downwards.
CTTTGCGTATCAAAGTGTTCTATCGTAACCCGGCGTTTTGTAGTTTTTACCCTTCCGATTCCCTCCCCCATCCCCTCGCGAGGGAGGGACTGAGAGGCTGCGGGGGCTGAGCTGCGGGCTGGGGTTACAGCAGGACAGGGACACACCTGCGCCTGGAGATGCAGAAGAGACAGAACACACCTGGCTGCCAGAGCTGCTGCGACAGGCGAACACCGATGGCCCCCAGCACCCGCGGGCGGCCACGCGGCCCCGATCCCGGCTCTCCCGGGGGCTCACACCCGATCCCGGGAGCCCCGCAGGGCCGGGCCGCTGTCGCCCCCTCCTGGCACCGCGCGGCGCTGCGGGCCGGGCTGCGCGGGCGGCACCGCTCCCGAAATAATTCCCGAAACGCTCTAAAGCCCTCCCGAGACAGCTCCCCCAAGAATGAAACATGCCTAATGCCTTCTCTAATACCTAGTGCCTTAATCATAATAGAGCTGCCTGACAAAGATGTATTTAAAAACCTTCCTGCATAGGCTACATGGTCAGGATTTCTGCATCACTACATGTAAGATGCTGTATTAAAATCTTGTAGGAAAACCCACTGTGGAAGACTCCTGCTCTTTCCAAAGTGCCCCTATTAAGAGTTCCTAATCGCCCAAGATCCTCAAATTCACAGAAAATATAAGGCTGGAAAAAGTCTTCAGAGGTCATTAATTCTCTGTCATGGTTTAACCCCAGCTGGCAGCTGAGCCCCACATAGGTGCTCCCTTCCCCCAGGAGGATGGGGGAGAGAATCGCAAAGGTAAAATTAAGAAACTTTTTGGGTTGAGATAAAGAACGTTTAATAGTAGGTAAAGCAAAATCCACGCACATAAGCAAAGCAAAACAAGGAATTCATTCATCACTTGCCATGGCCAGGCAGGTGCTCAGCCATTCCCAGGAAAGCAGGGGTCCATCACACATAATGTGACTTGGGAAACAAACACCATTGCTCCAAACTTCCTCTCTCTTCCTTCTTCCCCCCAGCTTTATATGCTGGGCATGATGCCATATGGAACATCTGGAACATCTCTTGGGTCAGTTGGGGTCAGCTGTCCCAGCTGTGTGTTCTCCCACTCCTTGTTCCCCCCCACAGGATACCCCCCCCCAGTGGGGTGAGGAGCAGAAAAGGTCTCTGTGTGAGCTCTGCTAAGCAGTAATGAAAACATCCCTGTGTTATCAACACTGTTTTCATCACAAATCCAAGACACAATCCCACACTGGCTACTAGGAATACAAAAATTAACCCCAGCCAAAAACACCACGTCCCTCACAAGCACTTTATATGACTACACTTACATCATTCCCAGCATTTGTTTCACATGGTATTAACAGGCTTCTGTGAAGACTCAGGTGCCTGCAGAAACAAAAAGGTCTAAAGAACAGATATAGCAAGCCTTAAAAACATGATAAATCTTTTGTTGTATGCTTTTATACAGCAGGCCAATAAAAACCTAATCATTTTTCCAGACCACGGATGCATGGTGTAATAAAAAGGTGAAGGGTATATGATAAGTGAAAAGAATCTTTAAGACACATTTGAGTAACACAAGACAAATTGGACCACAATAGTCCTCTCTAGTCCTTAAGATCTAGTACTAAGGTGCTGCATTTCACCTTGCAGACTCTCCAGCCTGGGATATTACTGGGATAACTCTAGATAAGGAGCAAGTGTTAACTAAGGCTAAATGTATCACTGCAGCCCATCTGCTGTGAGGCAGCTTAGCTCCTCCAGACACACCAGGATTTCAAACGAGGAACTGAATCAATCACTAAGAACAAACTGTTTTGCTTTGAGAAACACCTCCAACTACCACAAAGATTTTGGGGAACCCTTTTAAGGAAGGCAGAAAACTGATCTATGACCAAGTTTCCTCAAAATTAAGACTTCTTGAGCCTAAAATAACAGGCTGGAACTGTTCATGAAGCAGTTGGATACCTAGTGAAGTGCAAAAGAGTTTTCTGGACTTCCATGACTCTACAAATAGATCAAGAACATCATACCCAAACTGTGTTTCTCCAGCTGAGAAAAATATGCTTTCCTTCAAGCCAAGGAAGGGAGATGCGGTGCAATTAAGCACAATAAAAAGTCAAAGAACTAAACAGACATGATGAACCACAGTGCCTTTCACTTTCACAGAAGTGAAATTTATCATTTAGCATTAGTCTGAAGGTGGGTAGAGAAGGAAAGGGTGATTTTTTTACCCCATGGAGCTGTATCACTGAAGTCTGCATACAGGGCACCACAGCATTTCTGCCTGGTAGCGGCAGAAAGGCAACAACAATCTCCTTAACCCTCAGATACTGTGGATGTGATTGCAGGCAGCAGAAACTGGGCTGCTGACCAGAGACACATCAGGATTGGTACTTGACCACCTCTAGTTAATTAGGACATGGATCAAAATGAACCAGTAACAAAAATCTTTGTCCACTACCAGCAACCAGAAAAGCACACATGAAAGGAAGAATGATCACATTAAAAGCAGTCCTTCCATTTCTACATTTGAAAACCATCATTTTTATCCCAAAGCAGTAGGAAAAATTGGCTGAAAACATCTAAAACCTTTTGCTTTCAAACACATCTGCTTCCCAGAGTACTGCTACTGAATGATCTGAGGCAGTAAAAGGGTACAGACACATTTACTCTCAAAGCATTCAACATGCAGCAGCAGTGAGAGGAGAAGCAATTTCAATTATAGGATCATAGAATATCCAGAGTTGGAAGGGACCCACAAGGACTGAAGTCCAACTCCTGGCTCTGCACCAGACCAGCTCAAGAATCCCACCATGTGCCTGAGAGCATTGTCCAAATGCTTCTTGAGCTGTGTCAGGCTTGGCACTGTGACCACTTCCCTGGGGAGCCTCTTCCAGTGGCCAACCACCCTGTGGGACTGCATTTCCCAATATCCAATCTAAACCTCCCCTGACACAGCTTCAGGTCATTCCCTCAGGTCCTGTCACTGGTCACCAGAGAGAAGAGATCAGTGCCTGCCCCTCCTCTTCCCCTCACAAGGATGTTGCAGACTGCAATGGGTTCTCCCCTCAGCCTCTTCTTCTCCAGGCTGAACAGACCAAGTGACATCACCCACATCTCATAAGGCTTCTCCTCCAGACCCTTCATCTTCATAGTCCTCCTTTGGACACCATCTAATAGTTTTATAACTTTCTTATATTGTGGTGTCTGAAATTGCACCCAGTACTCAAGACATTTTCCTATATTCTTTGTCTTGTCCACATAAAGGCATCTTCCTCAGACTATTCCTTATGAACAATGCTGATGGATTATTAAAGTCCAAGAAAATCAGTAAATCCTCAAAGGATTTGCAACTTCAGGTTTTCACTGTCACTATATTATACCAAGATCAGCACAGCAGCAGTTGTTATAACAAATTTTCTGTTGGATCAAGTACAATGGGTTTACTGAAATGATTTCTAATCTTTTAGGTTTCCAATTACTTTGTCAACAAATTCTTCCTAGAAAATAAAGATCTATAAAAGAACACCTATACAAGCCAAAAAAGTGAAAGATTTACCATCTACAAGAATTAAGCTGACATTTTTTTGCTGCCTTGCAACTTTGTTGAAGTTGAGCTGCTACCTGAAGCCAAAAGTCTGATAAACACATCAAAATAAGAAATGAAAGGCATCCAGCAAATAGCAACTGGAGATGGAGAACAGAAAGGAAATCCATTTAACTCCCTAGTTTCTTAATAAGTTTATCTTGACAATAAGGTAAAATGCTGAAAAACAACAACACAACATAGAAGAACAGTAAATGATAAATATGACAAAGGTGACTTCAAGCAAAGGAAAATTTTAAGATAGGATAAACACACAAAGAATAAAACATGCAATGCTCAGCGGTTGAGGCACAAAAATACATCAGTCAATCTAACAATGCTTCTTTGTACTACCTCTACAGTTACTGCTCTTTAATTTGCTCCTTGTCATAAACAGCCAACCTACAGCTACTGTACAGCCCAAGTCATTGACAGTTCAAAGAGCTTAACAATTTAGCAGGGATCAAATGTCCATAAATGCACCTCATTTTGAAGCAAAGATGTCAAGACATACAAAAGCTACCGGTCCTTATATTTGGGTTTAAGAGTTAATCATCCATTGCTAAAGCACTGTGCATTTTTTCATTTGTACTACTTGGCCACACATTTCAACATCAGTTTAGAGGGCCTCTTACCAACTTTATTCATCCCTGAAGGCAGCCAGGCTCTCAAACCACAAGTCAAAGATCACTTTCACACACCAATCAGACTAGCAAGAGGCCTACAGACCTTCTCAAGCTTGCAAAGCATTGTATTTTTTCCGTGATTTCCTCAAAGATTAAGATATATGGACTTCTGTATCTAGAATGTCACAAGAAAATTAAATTCCTGAGTCCATATGCCCTTACGGCCTTAGCTTAAGGCCATAAAGATATTAATTTTCTAGCTAGTGTTATACTTGGGGAAAAAAAAAAAAAAAATCACATTGGGCTAGAAATACATGGCACTAAACTAATTCCCAGAACTACCACCACCCCTACCAAACAGCTCCCACGGCATAGGTCAGACTTGCCTTCCCAGGATTCAGGAGTAGACAATCCCACTTTGTCAAGATATTCCACACGCTCAGTATAAAAGCCCTGTCCTTCAGCATCTTCTATTTGAAAAACAGTATTAATAATGTAAACATTAAGCTTTCAAGATTCCTGCAGAGCTCAGCTAAGAACAGTCAGTTAATTCACCATAAAATATTAGGTGTGTCAGTTACCCGTTAATCTATTTAAACATGCTTTTTACTGAACCCTGCTAAATACTAATTAAAAAGTCATGCAGTACCACACTGAATACTTTACAGAGGCTTCTCAACTCTGAACTTTGATACCTGATTCTTTCAAACAAAAGCGCATCCTAAGTTCTTTTGTTTCTTAATTATACTTGAAGTCAGAGAGGGGAATAAAGTCAGGGGGCAGAAAGGTCACATACATAAATTTTAAGTACATGCAAGTAAAGTCAAACAAGCCACAGGCCAGAAGAAGAGTGCTGTGACCTTATTTCTGATTCCTCCAGTAAATAAGTGCTCAGAAGGTTACAGTTTTAATTTGCATGGCTGGTGTCAAAAAGGATTGAAAGTGACAAACCATGTCAGCCTGCATTTGAAACCTTTAAATTCGATCTCTCTCATTGACTGCCAAAGTGGGTGTGCAAGTGAATTAGGAGTCAGCTTTAGACCAACTGTGATTGTGGTGAGTGGCTCTAGGCTCGGTCAGGCTTCAGAGCAGGCGAGCCCAGGGCTGAAGAAAGTATGATTATCTTCAGCTGCATTTTGCAGAAGCCCTGTTAACGCCTAGAATATCTGATAAATCACTTCGCCAGCCTTTTAAGAAAGCAAGATTGAAATCTAATTTTTAGGAAGCCCTATGACTGTCCCAATATGGTTTCACTGCAGTAAAAGCAAAGAGCAACCATGACAAAAATGTGAATTTCTGAAGTTTTACCAAATACAGACAGCTGAGATAAGGGACAGACTGATATATCCCTTCTCCCCTCCAAGACTTACTACTTTTCATGCTCCTTTAAGAACACAGAAATAGAACCTAAGTCAGCCTTCCCTGGTTTGATGGGGCAACGATTAGATCACACCCATTCCCATTACTGTCACTTAAATGTCTCATCACACTTGGCCTGGAAAATATCTAATTCCACCAACATGTTTTTCTTAGACTGTTGTCTTCTCGTAATCAGACTAAAACCAGAAAAGTTTATTTCTGGTTAGTATCTAAGAACAACAACTAAAAGTGACCTGCTGTCTGAAAAAAATCTGAGGAGCACAAAATTTACTATATTTAATACAGTGCCCCGAATAATTTTAAAACACCATCAGCTTTCTACAGTTACATCTCATTTTCAAAGCACCTATGACCTTCATGAAGTGCTTTGAAATCCTCAATACTTGAGGAAAATACTTGAAACAAGTATTGTTCCTGTGATTGATACTACAATGAGAAAAAGGAGAGTTTGAGGCTGCACGGATGGAGTGAGTATATTTAACACCATCAGGGACTGGGAAGGAGCAGCACCATGTGTCTGTACCATGCCATGAAACTTGTCCACACAGGGAAGTGGATGCTTCAGTAGCAAACTGCTTACTTACGTTACAACAAACATATGTCACTACACATAACCAACTTTATTTTTGATATATTAAAGAAAAGCACAAAACCCCTTGTATACTTACTTAGATGGATTTATTGGAAGTTGTTCTGGTTTTGTCTGGGATACAGTTCATTTTCTTCCTAGTGCCTGGTACAGTGCTGTGCTTCAGATTCAGTATGAGAGTTGATAACAGACTGATGTTTTGGTTGTTGCTGAGAGTGCTTACTCTAAATCAAGGACTCTGCAGTGTCTCACGCTCTGCCGGGGAGCAGGTGCACAAGAAGCCCAGAGGGTTCATGCCCAGGAGAGCTGACCTGAACTGGACCAAGGAATATTCCACGCCACAGGATGCACGCCCGGTATATAAACTGAGGGGACTGACTCAGAGCCACTGATTGTGGCTCAGGGACAGCCTGGGCATCAGTCAGCAGATGGGGAACAACTGGTTTATGCATCACTTGTTCCTCTTGCGTTTTATTCCTCTTTTTCCTTTTCAGTACAATTATTATATTTTACTTTATTTCAGTCATTAAACCCACAAGTAGTACCTTTTTTCAATTCTCCCCACATTTCATCAGGGGACAGGGAACAAGTGGCTGCACAGTACCTACAAACCAAGCTGAGCTTAAAGCACAACAAAAATCAGTAATACATATGGAGCCTTAATTTATTATTGAGCTCCTACTTCAACCATTTTTACAAAGCCACCCCCTACCTGCTGAAAAAAAAAATTAAACCACTAATATCCTCCACAAAGCAGAAAGTGAGTACACTTCCTCACACTCCATTCTCCCTGATATTTAGGGAGGTACTGCTCTGATTATTGAACTCCTAAGCAAAATTTGGCACAAACAGCAAGCCCCTGCTGACCACTACGACACATGTGGCTCAGGGAGACCATTCAACACACAGTTAGCACATACAGCCATCTACTGATAGGAAGGATTGGTATTCTTGTACATCATCTCATTGACATTTTAAAGGAAGCCCTGCCAACTTCAGACATTACCTCAAATCTCAAAGCCGCTAAAATGAGCTTGTAAGGAAGAATTCCAGAGCTCCAGTCTGCACAAGAGAGTTGTCTTTCAGCCATGGCAGCAGGACTCATCACCTTCTGACACAAGGATTTCAGCAGCCCTAACTTTCATTACCTACACATTTAATTTTACACAACCCAAACAACTGCCAAACACCCATTTTCATGTCTCCCTGTTACAAAATGTGTCTGGTATCAACATGTTTTATTTACAGTTAGCTTCTTCCATCTGCAGTTTCACATACTTCATTCAACATTCACAAACTACTCGTCTTGAATCACTACTATAAATACATGTGAGAGAAGGTAAAGTAATTTTTTTCTCACAGATCTTTCAATATTTTCAGAGCATCACTCATGAACCAAGTTATGACAATCAACACTACACTTGCACATTTACCAACATTTACATACAACCACAACTGCAAAGTCAGCCTTAGAAATAAGGCTTGACTTCATAACAAGCATCACTTCCACAGACAGAAATATTTTTCAGATTTTGCATAAAGATGAGCACACGAGAGTTGAAATAGGAAAAATACAAATACAAATGTATTAAGCTCTTGCTTCTTCACGGAAGCTAATCTTTCCCAAGGTTCTTCATTTACAGAACTTACTATAAGCCAATAAGTGGACAAAATGTTCCAGTTCCCACTGTCTGGTACCAGCTACAAATTAATCCTATTAGCATGGTCATCTTACTACACATGCAAATAAGTCTACTTCCAATCTATAACATGTTTAATGGTTTACAGGCAAAAAAATCCCCTTTTTAGGATGGCTTAATGTTCAGGTATACAAATAAATCTTCTTAATTAGAGCAAGGGATAAAGTCTAGTCTCCTGGAAAAGACTCCCACTGTTCTAAAATTTAAGCAGCAGCTAAATGTTTCAATGACTCCTTAAAGCAATATTTAAGCAATGGGTATTGTATTTGTGTCCCAAAGAGACAAGGCATCAAATCCTTGAGCAGAGTTCTCAACAAGAAATATCATGTACTTACATGTACTATGCAGGACCATTGAAGGATACTGATATTTGATTTTAGTGCTTTCAAAACAAGGTTTCAAGGCAGAGAAACTTCTGTCCTATCTTAATTCAGAAAGACAGGTTAATAATACTGCCCATGAAAGTATTCTTACAGCACCTTAGTTATTTCCACATTGTTCTTTTTCAACTGAAATGTTACTCAGGACCTTGAAGCAGGTCAAGCTCCACTTTTTAAGTTTAAAATTAAGTAATTTGTGAGTACACAAATTATAATGCGCAATTATAAGCATAATATGCAAATTCATCCACTTCCATTTGAAAACTGTAATTACCAGATTTCAAAAGTCTAGACCCAGGATTTTCCCTAGAAACCAAATTTCAACATGACTGGAAATTTGTTAGCAATTTGGCTCTTCTGTCTAAGCAGTAAACACACCTGAATTACTTAAGCATCTCAGAAGGATTCTACTCCATCCATACAACTCTTACAAATTAGTCTTGAGTTTCTAAAGAAAGCTGGCTGATGTACAGTATTTCAGTTTAAGTAAATACAGATAGCAAATTTAATACTACTAAGACACCAAAATGCTATTACATAATTAAGCTGGTTATTTAAAGCACTTAAAACCTTTGCTAAGACATTCTCACAGACACCCAAAAGAAGCCAAACTTGGAAACCTGTTTCATTCTAATCTTAAAAGATAAACAAATCCAGTTTAAAAAATTAGACAAGCCATTTCATTTGCCTCCACATGAACTAACATAGAAAATACTCACTGCACCTGGCACACAAAATCCAAGCCAGAACCATTACATATACATTTCCACTAGTAATTTTCATTCACTTAAGTGCATAGAATCATTACAATTGAGAAAAAAAAAATAAAAATCAGTTCCTGATAAAGTTAGTGTCATGGCAGGACGCGTTTGTAAAACTTCCCCTCCTGAAGTCGTACTTCCCACCTGTATTACTTCATTTTATTTGGCTCTGTGGTGATTCTACAACTGAAGTATCTATTTTACACAGATATTATACAAATTTCCATTTTAAACTAGAGTTAACCAGTTGGTAAGTCACCCTCAATCTTTCTTTTCCCCATCTCTAATACGTGAAACACTTCAGATATAATCCACGACTTCACTTTCAAAGCAAACAAAAAAAAAAAATCAAGAGACCTACTACACTACAGAGGTTGGATTCACATACATCTGTATTTTTTCACTGACAGTATAATTTTTTTTTTGAAGCTGAATGTATGCATGCAGATACCATGATGAAAGGCAAAAGTTTCAGTCCTCCAATTTCTTATTTCAATGAGAACCTCAAAAAGTATCAAACTCAAAAAAGCACCGTTTTGATAAAAGTCAAAAAGTCAGATATACTTCCTCGAACACTGTTTACAAAATAGTAAATCACATGCTTCTGTAACTCCCTGGAATAATTTACACATGCAAAAAGGTTCTACAATACCTGGAGAGGAACTTCATTATTCGCCGCCATCAAGCTGAATTTTTACAAGTTTTTTTATTTACAGCAAACACAACAAATAACTATTTATTAACATAATTCTCCTTTTCCCACTATCAACAGTGGCATTTTTATGGATTCAAAGTTAGGAAAAATATGCAAAATCTCAACCACCCATGGACATCCAGCTATAACTCACTTGGCATATGCATTCCACAGCTGAAACTGTGACAGCTACCCCTAACTCCAGAGTATTTCAGACAATAGTAATTCTCCTGATTCTGCGACAGGCATTTGCATCTACTACACATCAAAACCTACAACACATTAGAAGAAGCCACATCAATTTAAACCTGTTCCTGTTATAGGATGTAAAGTACACCAAGCACAGCTTTGTAATCACTGCAACTGAAGCCAAAATCATTTTGGCTGTCACTATGTTATACTAGAGGATCGGTTCATAACTTATTTCTCTTGAGCATCCTAAGCAGTGGATCAAGCATTTGTCTCTCCAGAGCTGTACTTGAAAGTCACATGCCAATTATACAGTATCTCCAAATGGACAATAAATCATACTTTAATTCACATATAGTGACTTTTCTAGCCAGTATTGCATCACTGAAACAAAAAGCTAACGCTTTAAAGCGCATCTGACATGACAGAGCAGAAGGGGTGGGAATAATTTATTATCTGGAGTTATATAATTGCAAAACAAAATACGTTTTGTGGTTTTTTTTAAAGGTTTACTGAAATGCACTGTTGGTTCCTTAATATTTTAGCTGCAGAGCCCAAAGTTTCTCGGAAAGGACATCGGCAGTAGGCTCATTCTTAAGAAGGCTCACGCACATGTAAACAATCGGCTGTTCATTGTTCAGAAACGAGGTAAAGCAGGAAGACCTTCTGGGGTTTGAATTGAACGCGCAGCCCGAGCAGAGAACGGCAGACCCAGCGGTCCTACACAGCCATTCAACTCGGAATAATCTGTAACTCGAGCAGAGAGCTACGGCAGCGAAAACACCGATGGAAGAGGGGCAGTGCGGGAAGGCATCCGGCGTGCGCGGCTGCCCGGGGCGATGCTGCCCGGCAAGGGCAAGGGAAGGCGCCGGGAGCCGGCAAACACCGGCAGCCTGAGCACAACAAACCCCTCCGAGCGGCGCGATGGGAGGGCTGAACCTCCGGCTGAGCACCCTCGGCGGCCGCCGCTCGCTCCGGCCCGACCCCACCGCGGGATAAGGCGACCCCGCTCCGCCCCGCCGTGCCCCGCCGCCCCTCACCTTGGTTGACCAGCCGCAAGGCGTGGGTGAAGGACGGGTCCAGCGAGTCCTTCTCCGCCATCAGCTCGGGCAGGTACTTCTCGTCCATGGCAGCGGCGGCGGCCCGGAGCGGCAGCGGAGCCGGGGCGCCGGGTGCGCCCGCGGGGAAGGAGCGGGTCCGAGTCCCAGGCGGCGGTAAATCCTCGGAGGCAGCGCTTCCCCCTGGCCGCCTCCCGCCCGGAGCTGCGGGGACGCATCCAGAAGGAAGCGCCGCAAGCCCCCGGCAAAGAGGGGGGAGAAAAGGGGCGCGGGCCGGGGGGACGCCCCCCCGCAGCGGGCAAGGGGCGCTGAGAAATCACTCTGCGGAGGCGCACAAGGAGGAACGGGGGAAGAGAGGCGCCCTGGGAGCGGCTGACCCAGGCAGGACGGGGGCCCCGCACACAATAAAANGCGGCGACGCTGCGCCGACTGAGCGGGGGAGACGCCGCGCGCCAGGTTTATATACCGCCCCTAGACCACGCCCCCCGCCGGCTCTTAGCCCCGCCCAGGAGCCATGCCCCGCCCCGACCCCTTCCAATGGGCGGGAATAGCAGAGCCCCCAAGTGTCGCCCCCTTGCTCAAGAGAAGGCTCCTATTGGATGGCGTGGCCCGTCAGTCAAAGCCGAGCCGCGGCTTCTCATTGGTGGCTGCTGCTGGCCCCGCCTCCCCGCGGTCGGTGAGGGAGCGGCGCTGAGGGAGCGCTGCCAGAGCAGCTCTGCACCGGGAGCGGAGCGGCGGTGACGCTGTGCCCGGGCAGCGAGGATCGTGGAACCTCCTCAGATCCCACAGCGACCCTTCCGACGCACGATTCCCTTCGGGGCCTTCCCCGGGGCCGTAGGATCTGTGAGAGGGGTCGGGGATCCAGGACGGCGTCCTCTTCGTCCCCGTCAGACCTTATGGAGAAAGGCAAATATTGTGTTGAGAGGAGTGCAAACGCGGTATTTTTTTTTCCCTGCCCCAAAGAGTAGTGTCCTTTATACAGCGCTCTGTACTTGCTCCTCTAGTAATGCAAACCGCTTTATAAACACCTGTCACAAAACCGTATTTCTGATGAGTTGCCCTGATGTGCGGGTGTAAGTCGGTTTGGGGTTCACCCTGTTCTAAAATAGGAAAGAGAAGCAAAGTTTAAAAGACCTTGCTCAAGCCTATTTTCCTGTTTTTTTCGGGGGATGCATTTGTTATACTAGATCATGGTTCACTCTGATCTTTAGCTTTGAGACTTTGCATCGGTTCCTTATTAGTCCTTAGGTGTCTCATCAATGAATCTTGGGTGACAAAAGCCCGGAGGAAGCCAGACCAGCTCTTTTCTGTCGCACAGCACAAGGGCAAAGCAGAGGAAAATTACTAAATCACTGAAGCCAAACCCATAAAATAGTATTTTAAATCAACAATTACTGGAAAAGCCTATAAAAATCTTTGATGATCTAGACTTAAAAGGCGACTGAAAATACTCTTATATCTGTAAATTGAACAACCATACATTTACTTTTGTATTGCATGCAAAAAAAAAAAAAAAAAAGGGAAAAAAAAAAAAAGACCTGCCGTGTATCTTACTCATATTCTTGCAATACAGGGAGGAAAAAAGCTCTGAAAAGGTAAACCAGCATGAGAAATGCTCACTCAAAGCTTGGAAGCAGAGGTTAAGGCTCCCTTCTCAGAACTGCAAGTGCTCTTTCACCCTGAAAACCAAAAGACCATATTTTAAGGTATCTTACTCCTTGTTGTATTTCACAGATTGCAATACCCCATGAAACAATGCCCGGTATGTTACAACATGAAACATACTCGATTTACACTCTCTGTATGACTATTCCAAATAAATCTTGATCCAGAATGAGCAGAAACAAATTTGCAAAGTTCTATTTAAAAAATTTTCTTGCATGACATCAAGCTTGATGGATACAACTAAAGCATACAAGCAGCTGGAAGAAGTTGAATTAAAAACAAATGTTTTTTTCAACCTTCCATATACATCTTCTCTATAAAAGTACTGAAATGCAGCCATCTGTTGTGAAACAGGCAGGCACATAAAACTCTGACACAGAACAATATGTAGGAGTGTAATCTTTATTGAATGACCTGTAGCAAAATAATCCCTATTTTTGCCAGTAAAGCCTAAACGTACTTAAAGTCCCACTAAAGCATCAAGGACCTCAGACAGAAAGGTAGCTATGTTATTACAAATTGTGTAAAACACAATGTACCTTTCTTGGAAAGAGTCATATTCTCCCTGGTAACTGATTAAATAAACATTTGGTGTTTCAAGAAACCACAGTATTTCTTCCCAAATTATACTAATTCCCTCTGGCTTTCCACAGAGAAAGACTTACTGGAAGTCTGAAGACTTGGTTCTCTCCAGGTCTGTAATAATACAGGAATTATAAAATTATCCACGTTGTACCCTATTGTTCAAACTCAAACCTGCACATAACAAGTGCAGGATATTGTTTTCTCCAATGAAATTCACTAGGATGTAATAAAGCAAGAGGAGGGCAGAAAGGATGGGAAATTACGAGCCTTGGGCCCTAGAAAGCAGCCCAGGATGTGGTTAGGTGGGAAAAGCCTGCTGAACATCATTTTTACTGTCCAGGAAAGGCAGGAAACACCATTTTCTTAAGGATTGATTGCTTTCTTACTGCTGAAATCTACACAAAGCTTGAAAAGCAGCTTGCTCAAGGAGCTGCCCAGTAAGTACTAGCTGTAGGATTCACGAATATTGAAAAGCCATGAGTCCAAACTTTTAAAACTTGTGACTTAAATATGTTTGCTCTCTAACAGAATGCGTCTGCTTTGCTGTTTAATGCATGTGGTAGCCTCAGGAAGTTAGTTTGGTAGGTGGACATCAGTCACGAACTATGTCAGACTGATATCCATTGCTCCTTTTAAGGGCCAGTTATCTGATCTGACAGTGTGCTGGCCTATCTATAAGCTAAAATTGTAAGTGCCAAAATTAATACTCATATGTGCTAGAATCATCAGGCTGTGTTGGTATCTTCACTCTCAGGAGTGAGATTCACTTTCTTGTACCAACAGGATGTGAGGGGACCGTGTGTAAGAGGCAGAAACTGAGCTGTGTCCTCTCTCTGGAATATGGCTTCTGTACAAATTAATGAACTTACATTTTATTTATTTGTCGGATCAACGTAGCAAGCAGTAATTTCACCATTAAGACTTTGTTCCTAATATTGTAATTACAGCTAAATATTTGTCATTTCCATGGAACCATCAAATGGTTTGGGTTGGAAGGGACCTTAAAAGTCATCCAGTCTAATTCTGTCACTGCAATGAGCAGGGACATCTTCAACTAGATCAGGTAGCTCAGAGCCCCATCAGAACTGACCCTGAATGTTTTCAGGGATGGGGCATCTACCACCTCTCTGGGCAACCTGGTCTAGTGTTTCACCACCCTCATTGTAAAGAATTTCTTCTTTATATCTAGTCTGAGTCTACTTTCTTTTACTAAAAAACCATTATCCCTTGTCCTATCACAACAAGTTCTGCTAAAATGTTTGTTCTCTTCTTTAAGTACCAAAATGCTGCTGTAAGGTCTCCCCAGAGCCTTCTCTTCTGCAGGCTGAACTGTCCCAACTCACTCAGCCTGTCATCGCAGGGAAGGTGTTCCAGACCTCTGACCATCTTTGTGGCCTCCTCTGGACCTGCTCCAATAGATCCATGTCACTCCTGTGCTGAGGACCCCAGAGCTGGGTGCAGCACCACAGGTGGGGTCTCGCCAGAGCAGAGCAAAGGGGCAGAATCCCCTCTCTCGACCTGCTGCCCACGGGGCTTTGGATGCAGCCCAGGGTAGGGGTGCATCCATCTGTGGGATACGAGCACTCCACAGTCAGTGGCAGCTTGGTGTGATCATTGAATAGATGGAACACTTGTCACAGCAGAAAAACCCAGCTGAGTGGATGGTAATTTAGGCAAAATCAACCTTGTGGTTGGGATTGCTACAAGGTGCCCGATCAAGAGGAGCATGTTAACGCAGGACCCTCACTTCAAATACAGAAGGCATTGCTCTCACAGGCTGTCATCCTGCTGGGGTTGTTTACAATTCTGTGGTAGACTTTACGTGCCCCTAATATAGTTCTTGCCTCTGATTCACTCCTGGGTTCCTGATTTAAATCTCAGACCACAAAAGACTGTTACAGAATCGTTATGTGTTTGAGACTTCAACTCATTAAAATGCACAGAGCTGAAGACCTGTACAAGCAGGGTCTGTTTGGGAAATAGTTTGTCACAAATACCACATCTAGTGATTGATGTGACTCACCACAGTTCTGACTAGCATGTTGCTAAGTAGGTTCTGGCTTCCCTAATATTATAGTGTGTTACTTGCCAAGTTCTATTAGGCATGACAAAAGTACCATTGCACTCCTTTCTCCAGCATTCCTCTGGCTTTTTATTTTTTCCTTTTTTTTTAACTTGCATGTGTTTTAAAATATGAAAGAAATAGATAAGAGTATATTGTCATACAAGACATCCATAAGGAATTGTTTTCAAAAGCTTTTCTCTAAAAATTACCAGCTTTCTCTTTTATACCTTTTGCCTCATAGTTCAAAGTTTAGGCTCTTTTTGGACCTAATCAAGGTAATCAGGCAAGTTAAGGTAGAACACAGTACATAGAATGTATGAGACCTAACAAAATGATTACATCATCTGTAGCAGGTAAATTTTATCCACTTTAGTCCACTTTATTTTCTTTCTAGGTCTTAAAGGCTAACACACTGTATCAGAACAGTCTCTCCAGTTTCTAGTGCAGTAATTGAGGCAATACATTGCAGTGAGCTCACCACCTTTGTCATTATATTCACATATGCCATGATCTGATGGATTTTTTTCTTTCCTGTAGACATTTTGCCAATGCTAGTTGTAGCAGTGTGCATAGTCCTGGAGCTGCACACACATGTGCCTTGGTCATATGATGTGCCTGTAGGCCTCTTGATGAACTTTGTATTCTCTGCTCTGAAGCATTTTGTCATATTAAAAGGGTCTTTTCTAGTGTTGTTTTGAATAAGGTGCAATGATTTTACAGCCCGTTATTTGCTTTGTACAAGTATTTGTTAAAAATCTAGATTTTGTTATTTCTATTATGTACTTGCTAATACACACTTCCTATAGTTTCAATGATGCAAAAGATATTGACATTATCATGGCAAAATTTTTTTTCTGGTTATTCTTTTTCTCTTGTGTCATATTTGAATATAAATACTTTTTTAGTACTCCTTTCTTGATCTTATATTGTACCTATAAAGGAACGTTGTACTATTGCTAAATTCCTCTGCTAGGAGCTTTTGCAAAATTGTACACTCTTTAATTTCCTATATTCCTGCCTAGCATGCTTACAAAAGTGGTTTGCTTTGAGCACTTTTTGACTGCCTTCTCTAGTGCTGGGGCAATCAGTGTGTATTACAAACCTTGATGCATCTGGTCCTCCCACATGCCTCTTTTATTGCTCTGAAGGTGGGTGATGCCAAATGCAGTATACCCTTATCTCTGTTATACCTGTCCTCTTCCTGCTTTCACATCTTTTTAGCACGTTGTGTTGTGTGCTAATGAATGTTCTCTTTTGTTCTTAGGACAGCTTTTTACAGGGTGAAATTGTTTGTTGCTAATTTTTTCCTCTTATATTCAATCAATTAAAAGCTTGTCTTTCACAGACTGTCTTTCCTAACTACCAAGGCTTCATCAGCCATAAGTTATCAGTTGTCTTGGTAAGACCGTGATGTGTCTCACAACATTTATCTTTGTATGGTGATGTTTGCTTGAAAAAGAAACAGAACTCAATTCAAAATTACAGTCTATGTTTTCCTGTCTGCTTGTATGAGTTTACTGGATACTTGATCTTTGAAAGTATCAGTGCCTTTTTTCTTGTTACCGTAGTGGAACCAAGGTGAAGAATATTAGCTGCTCCAACCCTGAAATAAATCTGCTGCACTAATATCTTCTATATACCACTATTTTCTGTGATATTTCATTTCTGATTTACCCATGGCCCATTTCTTTCATTATTCTGCATGAAAACCACAGTTTCTTTGCTTCTGATAATATATCAGAAAATAACATTGTTCAAACTGCTCAGATCCTCAGAGAGTCAGAGTAAACTAAAGTTATTATATAATAGAGGCCATTTGGTGATGGCGGTTTATTGCATTTGCTTTTAAACTTTAACTCTTCACAGTAATAATAAAGCAGTCTTATAAAAAGTATTTCTTAAGCTTCTCTTAAGAGGGAGCAAGGATAGCAGTAAAATATCCATTTTTCTTTTGGAATAAATAATCTCATTCAAAATGCTGGAGGGTGAGCCAGGACGTAGTTCATGAAAACTTCACAGACTATGTTGATACAAAAGTAATGCTGCTCTTAAGTGACCTTCAAGAGTCTGCATACCTGAAGTGAGATTATGAAGCAAAGCAGCAGCTGTAGGAGAGCCCAAAAGGAACTGATGAGGGGCAGGAAACAAACAAAAAAAGGCATAAGACATTTTAACTTATTTTCTGTTTGGGAATTGAACCATGCTCCTTCTGTACCTTCTACAAGGCAACAGGTGAAAGAGAAACTCACGTGTAAGACAGGAAGACTCAGCTCCTGCTCAAAGCACACATGCAAATCAGTCTGTGAAACATGGATTTTATACATGCTCCCACTCTGCCAGGTCACAATGGAAGGATCAAGCAGTGCAAAATGTTCTCAGCATCCTGTTCTTGATATCTGTTGTGATGCAGAGAGTTAAGGAACAGAAAGAGAATCATCAACCTTTGCCACCAGAGTTTTGGTCAGCTCACCAGCAGTTGCTGAGAAGGCTGTTGTGGTTTTATGTCCAGCTCCAAATAATGTCGTTTGTACTTTCTACACAAAGTAGATCTGTTTTCTAAGGCCCAGTGCTTTCAACCCGCCCATGAATACCATCTCTGCAATGTTGATGTGACTGTGGCATGTGTATCTCATTGCTTAATTTTTTAATATCACAAAGCCAAGTAAATGATATATGCAAAACAATTGTTTTAAAAAATATTTCAGCTATGTAGATGTTGATAATTATTAATAATAAAAAAAAATACCTCGGGTAACAAGGCAGACAGAATCGTAGAATCACGGAATATTCAGAGTTGGAAGGGACTGAAAAGGATCATTGAGTCCAGCTCCTGGCCCTGCACAGGACACCCCCAGAAGAGCTGACACTGCAAGACACTGCAAGAAGAGTTGGGAGAGCTGCTGCTTTGGGGGATGTTTAAGGAAATGTGGCTGTGAGAAGACAAAGAGAAGTCACTGGGTAAACAAAACAAAATAAAACGAAACAAACAAAACAAAACAAAAACAAACAAACAAAAAAACAAACAAAAAAAACCAAAAAAAAAACCCAAACACCTGTTTCTATAAACTATACCTGAGAATTCAATGGGTGACAATGGCCTGATTTCAGATTTTTAATTTAGAACTCAAATAGAAAGAAAATAGTCCTGACCATACATTCACAAGTATCACTGCACTTCCACCTATGTAATAAGTTTTAGCAAAATGAGGCAAAGTAAAAGCAGGACTATTTCATTACAGCAGGACTATTCCATTATAGATCAATGTATAAAGTGAAATGTTAAGGCAAAAATATGTCTTTGCTTTCCTGCTAGAATATTTTCATTAGATGTAGTGTCCCTCTCTTACCCAGTCATTTTCTTTAATAATTTGGGATTCTGACTTCATGCAGTTATGTGACTTAAATTGAGAAATATATTTTTGTCAAAAATAAGTTACTAAAAATCAATAGTTTGAATTTTATTCATGCATTGCCTTGTTTTGGCAGTGAACAGCCGCAAACCTAAGCTCAGGTAAGAAGTGCTTAGTAAGGCTTAAAATGCATCCAAGCACACACTTCCTTAAAAATAATACATCAGTAGTCTAATATCTCAATTCTGGATCTTATTTAGGGGCCTCTAGATAGTTTATCTTTTTTCAAATTAGTGGAGGATTAGAACATAATATTTCCCAAGGAAACCACTTCTGTTTTCTTAAGGAAACTGTTAAGTTTTATTGACTTTTGAAGAGTTTTACCTCTTACAGAGTTCAAGTAAAAGTGCAGCACTTGAAAAGTAGGGTATGAATGGGTGTTTGAAATTACCTTGAGAAGCTAATGATATCTTTATAGCATTAGTATTTAGTAATTGATGCCTTCATCCTGAAATCTCTACTCTGCAGCTCCAGCAAGTCCCAAAAATTAGCATAACAATCCTAAAGAATAAATGGGTCCCTTGTTGTATGTTTCTCAGCTGCTGTTTTTTTCATTCATTTCTGTTATTTCTTTTTCCTGGTGTTTTGCCACAGATCTCCTGTTCCCATGATACAATATGCAGTTGAAATTATCTCATCTTGGATTTGTTTTTCAATAAACAGAATGTGTTACACAAATGTGTCATATTCATGGTTGCATTACAAAACAAATACTATGCTCTAAATGACACAAATAATTAGATTTTAATATCCATTATTGTTTGTTGTTTTTTCTTTAATTCCTGATTGCTTATATTATAGCTATAAGTATAACAATGTGATCTCTTATGTTCTATATTGCATTAGATTTCCACAGCAAGATTAGGAAACAATACTAAAAATATCCAATGCTAAGTATAACCAGATACATTTCTATTTCTTTGTTTTTATATCACAGAAATAGAACAGCTATAATTTTATACTAGTAACAGATCTAATTTCAGTAAAAACACTTCAGGTAGGCTGGGACAAATTAAAGCATAAAAGTGGGAATGTGTGAAAGAAACATATGCTTTCATTTCAAGATTTATGGTATTTATCTACAGCAGTGTTAAAGTCTTGCTGGTTTTTCAATATGGAAGAATATTCAAATTTCCTTAACACAACAGGTTAGTGGTTAAGTGCAACTTTATCAAATATTTCTTTGCCAGATGCTGTTGTCCTCTACATGCAGGAAAAATATCAACATGAATATTTTTTCGTGACAGCACAGACAGCACAATCCTACAGTGAGTTGCATGATACAGAACCGAAGAAAAGGAGAGTGGAACAGACTCAAGGTCATCTAATCCAACAGTTTGCCCAAGGAAAGAGTCCAGGGAACATTAATATCTGCTGAACTGCCTTGCCAAAAATTGGATACAATGCCCCCAGTAATGGCCTTTTCTCATAGCTTGAGACACCTCCTTTGATGTAAAGCATGGTGGGCTGCGAGTGCACCAGGAGCTCGCTCGCTGCAGGACCTGAGCTCCTGCCCTGAAGCTGTAAGACAATGTACAGACAGTTTATCCCACTTGTTCAGGTTGTGCAGGGTGATCATTTCCATCCTGCATCTTGTTTGGTAATATTCACCCAACCTAAAGAATGTGAATAATGATGTGACATTTTTCAAACCTTAGTCTCTATGAAGTGTCCAGTTACCCTTTCTTATATTAAACAAAAGGTAAAAAGCCTAAATTTACCCTCCACTACAGTACCCCTCACTATATATGGAAAATATTTTCTGTGGTATTATTATGATAAAGTGATGCTAAATCCTTTAGACCTAAACTGCTGATCCTGTCTGAGACTAAGTTTGGTAAGGGGATCCACTCTGAACCTTGGGAATAAACAGAAGGGTCTCTGTTACCCCTTACTCATTTCCCTCCTTGCCCTTTTGTGTCCCTGGTCTCAGCAAAAGTCTTTGTAGGTTACTCCTCAAACATGCTTTTCTTTGTGTGCTTTATTTATATAGTAAGTAGTAGAGTGAACCTTGCCATCAAACTTGGTCATGCTTTTTCAAATTTATATCAAGCCTGCTTTTTCTGATCCCTTGCTGGTGATTCTTTAAGCAACCTAAACCACTCATTCGTGGCAGCAGCAGCTAGCTTTTCCTTATTTACATTGAGCTCTCAACTTCTGTTTTCTTTTGGGGCTTGGTTTGGTTTGGTATGGGTTTTTTATTAAAGAAAAGAAACCCATACATCACTTTGTACTGATTACTTTTATCCAGATCTGCTGACACAGCAGGAGTCTTTACTGGAATAATTTCTAACCTGGTTTAAAAGAAGCCATCAGCGTCCACCCTTAAAACCCACAAAACCCTAAGGCCTCACACACAGCTATTGCTATTTATAACATGTTTCTTTATCCAAATTGAGAAAAAAGCAGCTCTGGAATTCTGAATCCATTTCTGATCCTCCAGAGTCTTAGAACCAACCCACCATAAAGGGCATTGGCTACAATATAAGAAATTTCGAAACAAATAAATATAAACGTGCATTAAAAATGTGAAAAATCATATTATCTCATATTAAAAAATCTTTTTTATGTTTAAAAATTTTCAAGGCCCCAAAAAGAAAGCTCAAAATCTAGCCCTAGATGTTTCCTGTGCCACGTCATCTAACACTTCCTGAGCTGAGGAAATTCTTAGAAAATTTTATTCCTCTTTTAAATTTTGTTATGAAGAAATGAGTTATAATTTAAAACATTGTGCAGATGCAACAGTGGAGTAAGCTGAGACAAGACAGGGCCCGTGTGAAAACTTAATCTTTTTTCTTCGTTTACCAATACCTGAAAACCCTGAACTGAGAACAATTCTACAATAATAGTTGTATTGACTGATTTAATTGGTTCTTAAAATCCATTCCCTGACAAAGATTCAAGAAGAAAGTTCTCTTTTATATGGATCTTGACAGGTATTGAAAAATAACTGCTTTGCAAAAAAAAGAAAAACCATTCTGGGAAATGTAGTTGTACTGCAAATGCTTATTTTGCTAATTAAACTTTATTAACACCCTGGGAAAAGGGGGGTGAAGAGTTGTTAGTGTGTGGTAAAACTGTACCTTACAATTAAAGACAGTGTGGTGCAAGCAAGGGAGTGTTAGAGTGCAACAAGGGTCCATAACCTTGTTTGTGCTCTGTTTGGTCTGGGTTATCTGATGGGTGTAGAGCCTGTGTTTTGATTTCTTTCTGCAAAGAAGACATGTTTTTTATTAACATATTGTAGGACCATTTGGTTTGGGTTTCATTATTTCCCTCATAATAGGGTCTGAGAGCAAAATGCAATAAATCATCTGTTGAACTATGTTAAGATAGGTGGCTTTTTTGGGTTTTGTTGGTTTGTTGGTGGGTTTTTTTTTGGTTTTTTTTTTTTTGGTAGTAGTAGTTGGAACCCTCAGTTTTATGACATTATTTCAATATTCTGTGGGGTGACACAGCTTTTGTTTATACCCCTCTGTTATCTGCAGGATGTAGGTTTAGTACACTGTAGAAGTCAGTTTCCTGCAATGCTCCCCTGCAGGCAGGTGTTGCTCTACCACTGGAGAACATTTTTAGTGCCTTGAATCTGAACAGAGGAGAATTTCTTGGAAAATGAGGCTTGCTATTTATTTTGAGAAACAGCAATCTCTTACACTTTTATAACGGGGTCACCAGAACTGTGTGACTTTTTTTTTTTAAATTCTCAGTTAATTCTTTTTGCTGTCAATCTGAACCTACTAATGGATGTTTAAATCAAAACACTCATTCCTAAACTGGGTTTTGCATGAACTGTGTCTGAGAAATAAAAAATTAAAATTAAAATAAATTTTGTATATGAAAAATAATTAGCTAAGATCTTAACACATCTTATGGAGGTGAAGGAGGTTTAATGGAGGGTGAATTAGAATTGCTGACAACCATGAGTGTAGTTCTGGCTTCCTGGTTTAAATTATTGACCATCAGTAAAGGTGGGCAGTGAGGCCACCACCTGTGATTCAGCACCAAGTGCACACCAAGGACTGAGGTCTCTTTCAGCAGAAAGGTGACACAGTATTCACTTGACAGGGAGGCAGGGACCAAACACGTGTCTGATGTGACATGACAAATCTGGAATAGCACACCTGACCTCCAGCTGTATGTATATATAGAATATATACATGTAATTTATACATATTCCCTAAGGTGTGTATACACATGCACACACACACACACGCATACACAGAGAGAGAGAGAGATCTAGATCTCTATCTATCTCTCTATCTACACCTTAGCATTTAGTAGCACTAGATGCTTGTGCTTATACAACTGAATGGAACCCTTTACCATCCATGTCTTCATAGCTTATGGAAAGTCCCTCAAAATCACCATCTCTTTTTAAAGACAAAAAATGATTGGAGTGATTGGGATTTCTCATCTCGGTTAAGGACACAAATATATTGACTTTAGACAATATTTATTCTCCTCTAAATGGCTGAGGTATATCCAATGGCAACACGATATTTCCTTGATGTTAACCCCAAAGAAACCTATCATAAGCTGATTCATTTTCACAGATTAAACCTACTCTGTAAGGATAGTGATTTTAAAAATGTTTAAAAAATATAAATACTTGCTCCTCTGTGGCTTAACCATATTTTTTTCTGTAGGAATTGAAGTTCTTCACCAAACTTTTCATGTCTGGATGGTATTTAATGGCATCCAATCCACTACAGTCCTTTGGTAACCTCTTAAGAACAAACTAGGATGAGAGGAGATAAAAATAAGTACCAACATAACTGGTAATAGCTGTGACTTCGTTGTGCAAAAGGTTGTTCAGGTGTTTAACTTCAAACATACGTGAAGACCTCTTATGATGAACTCTAATGAGCACATTTATAGTGGGAACAGAGAGCCACCAAAGCTGTAGCTGAAATGAACCTTCTGCATCTTCCTGCTTTTTTCGAGATTGTGTAAGTCTATGGAGGACTATCATCTGCTTCAGTGAGCAAAGATATTCTCCAAGAAGAGCTGATCTGCTCAGCTATTTTCTATGGCAGTACTTCAGTTAAGTAGGGCTCCTTCAGTATGAACAACTTGGAGTGAAATTGTCTCACACCAGCACACTGAAGACAGATGGATAAAGGACTGTAGTGATTTTTTGCAATGGTTATTTTTTTTAGGTGGCTGGTCCCAAGAAATGGAAGCCAGAGCCTGCCATATGCTTTCTCTGCGATGCTCTGGGAAGAACTAGTTCCCTTGAGGAGACAATCAGATTCACTAGGGAACTGCTTGTACCTCAGCAGCAGTTTCCAGTGGAAAACTCTGAGTGTGGGAAAAATCCGTTTTTTGTGTCCTCTCTGCAGTTTAGGCACCACAGAGAGTTCTGTTAAGGAGATCCTGGACAACCTTCTCAGAGTCCATAGTCAAAACCAGTTGTGAGGGATGATGTCTAATCTAAAAAGTGGAAAAAAATTTGTGCTAAAGTCATTGTGATGCCCTTGTGCAAAATAACCTGCTGGGTTTAACACTCAGTCAGAAATCCTTTGACACCAGTGCCTGATGCCTTGAATTAAGAGTGTGGAGTCGTAGAGTCTCAGCTTGCCCTCAAGATTATTTCCTGTTTAAATCCAATGTCTACTGAATGCAAAACATAGTAGCCTGTGGGTACGTTCAAAGTGTTTGCCCGTGTTGAAAAGGAGGAAAGATTCATATGGCAAGAGGAGAATGGATGTGAAAGACTGAATTGCTGACTAGAGCAGCTTTCTGAGAGGAAAATCTTCCCAAAGCATACAAGTTAGTTCCCAAGTGTTTCTGGGTAAATATTCCGGCTACTGGGCTAATATAACGACAGATACTGCTGCAGCTCATTTTTTATAAAGAAAAAAGTTACAAGTGTATTTTGGCAGCATTTGTCCTTCTGAGTATGTGTCCTGACTGTTCTCAGAAGAAATCTTCCAGACTGGATGTCTGAGTGCTAGGCATTGCTCTACATATTTCCTGGATCCTGACAGAGCTCATGCTTTCAGCTTCGAGGGAAAGAAGACAGAATTACATCTGTTTGAAAAAAAAAAAAAAATCCCATATTTGTGTAAAGAATGGAATTGCCATAAAAAATATCCTAAGGTTGTTTTTTTTAATATGCACTTTTCTTTTTAATTGTGCATGACTATTCCTAAATCCTACAGCTAATTCAGTTATAAAATTAACTTAAACAGACAGAGAATCTCTTTTCTAAGTATATAATGAATGTAAAAAAAATCTCACTATCGATCCTGCAGGAATGTAAACTTTCCTATTCCATTTGTTCTGCAGATGGAAAGATGCAGAGAGGCAGCAACTTAAACATATCTCAGCATCTCCAACTTAATAATATTTGGGTTTGTGGGGGTTTTTTAGGGGGGAGATAAGGCATTGTGGTTGAGATAAGTGTTTGTGTTGATAAAAATGATGTAAATAAACAGGAAAAGCATTTACAGAGAAGTCCGCAGAGCCCTGTTTATTACAACAGAAATTCCAAAGCATCCAAATTGAATTAAACAGTCTTTGTGCATAATTCATTTTATTTGAGGAAAGACGTGAGGAAAAAGCATTTTATTGAAGAGTACTTTTGGTTTTTTGAACTTGGGGAACCTAAGGGAACCCCTTGGGATGCCTTCCCTCATTTATCAGTTCTCTTTGAGAAGCAAGCTCAATGTCTAATGTGCATTTCTGGTGTCTCCAGAACAAGAGAATATCATCACCTTAGGCTTTAGGAACAGCTATATTTCTTCATTGTTCTTGTGTCTCCTTCCCCCAGTTAAAAATACTCATCTGCATGATTTATAGTACATAACTAGGTGCATGCTCTATTTATATAACCTAGTTTTCAACATTGTTTTTGTTTTGCCCTTTCCCATATAAAAGCATATAAATCCAGGAACTCTCATGGAGTAAATTTTAAAACAAATGTCCTCCAAGCCTATCTTTTAGCTCTAACAGCTACTACATTATTGAAGTGAAAAAAATGGACAGCAATTTCCAGACAATAAGGGTAAGTGCGGGCATATTTTCTTAACTTATTTTTATATGAAAAAAATCTATTTCTGTCCCTTGGTAAAAGCAAGAAAAGCTTTACTTAGTTTTAAGGTATTTTTCAGGGCTTATCCATCTGAGTTTTCATTGTTGCAAATCAAACCCAAAATTTCACTGTGAATGAAATTAGACTCATATTAGCAGTTAAGTAGATAAGCACATGTACGGTCATTCCTTTTTCTAAAAAAAAAAAAAAAAAAGCTTATCTAAAATGAAGACTATAATTAATTATAGATGAAAGTTTCTTCCAGGTCATGACATTGTAGTGAATATTACTAAGTTATTAATTATGACAACTATTCTATTCAGTTCACAACCCATCAGCAGTTGTTTATAGCTTTCCACTCCCACCAGCTTGTAGAAACAATATTGTCCTTCAGGGGGAAAAAAAAAAGAACAAAGAATCCTCAGTCCTGTACAAATTAATCTTCCAAATAATGAAAGTAGGTGATTTTCATTTGGTCAAATTTCAGATTTTTCTGAAGCTATCTACCCTGGATGGCTTAATTTGTAATAACAGCATTGGAAATACAGTCTTCTAAATGCTCTCTGGTGATGTACTGGGTGCAACTGGTTCAAGAAACCTGTTCTGGTTGCCTGTAACCCCAGAAGGCTTAGGCTAAGTGAACAACTAAATTGTTAAATAAAACAAATTAAACTATTTCCTACCTGCAGGTTACCTCTGACATCAGTGTTGAAAATGGCAGCTTTTAAAATGGATTCTGTAATATTGTTAACTGTCTTTAGCACAGGGATGAAAACACACACACACACAGGGCATCACAGGTTCCTGAGCGGGCTCCAAGGGACTCTCAGCACGATGAGCAGTGTGGGGGCAGAGCTAATTTTTAATCACTGTCTGTGAATCACAAGAATAGAACTAAACAAAATAGTCTATTTCAGTTGGAGGGGACTTACAAGACCATCTAATCCAACTGCCTGACCAATTTGGGGCTGACCAAAAGTTAAAGCTGTTGTTAAGGGCATTGCCTGAATGCCTATTAAACATCGATGGGTCTGGAGCATTGACCACATCTCTGGGAAATCTGTTCCACTTTTTGACTACCCTCTCAGTAAAGTCCTTCCTACTGTCCAGTCTAAGCCTCCCAGGCGCAGCTTTGAACCATCCCAATGTGTCCCATCACTGGATCCCAGGGAGAAGAGCTCAGCACCTCCCTCTCCCCCCATTCAGGAAGCTGTTAGAGAGCAATGAGGTCTCCCGTCAGCCTCCTCTTCTCCAAACCAGCTAAGCCCAGAGCCCTCAGCTGCTCCTCACAGGACATGACTTCCAGCCCCGTCACCAGCTTTGCTTCCCTCTGGATACAGTCATGAACCTTCACATCCTCACCTGGTGGGTCCCAGCCCTGCACTCAGGGCTCCAACACTGAGCACAGCAGGATAATCCTCTCTTTTTCCCAGCTGGCCATGCTGTGTTTGAGGCACCCCAGGATGGGGTTTGCCCTCAGGCCTGCCAGGGCTCACTGCTGGCTCCTGGTGAGCTGATCCCTGTCTGCAGAGCTGATCTCCAGCTACTCCTCTCCCCATTTAGACTTGTGCTGGGAATTACTCCATCCTAGGTGCAGAATCCAACATTCCAGCTCCTGAATTTCATCCTGTTAGTCATAACCCAATTCCCCTATCTGTCTAGATCCCTCTACAAGGCTTTCTGTCTCTCAAAAAAGTAAACCACACCTCCAATTTTGGTATCATCAGCAAAATTGCTGATGGTGCATCCAACTCCTACCAGACCATTGATAAATTTATTGAACAGGACTGGCCCTAGAAATTAACTCGGAGGAACATCATTGGTGACAACCCATTAATCTCTGTCCTTCAGCCAGTCCTTCACCCAGCGCACCGTGTACCTGATCTTTCCACAGCTGGACAACTTGTCCAGAAGATGCTGTGATGGACAGTATCCAAAACTCTGTATTCTTCCTGAAAAGCCTGACCTCACTTCTGACATCGTACAATTTATTTTCCCTCCTGAGCCCCATGAAGAGTTCCCTGTTCAGCCAAGCTGGATTTCTTTCCCACTTGCTTAACTTAGGATGCAGTGGAATTGCTGGTTCCTATGCTTCAAAAAGGTTTTTCTTAAAGACTGATCAGCACTTGAGGACTTCCAAGCCCTCAAAAGCAGATTCCCAGGGTAATCAGCTAAATAGCTCTTGAATAGCTTAAAAGTTTTTTTTTTTCCTGAAGTCCAGGCTAGCGACTTTCCTGTCCCTTTTTCTCATTGCACTGAAAATTTTAAACACGACTGTGTTGTGACCTCTGTGGCCAAGACACCCACCTACCATCACAGCCCCCATGAATCCTTCTCTGTTCACAAACAGCAGATCTAGCAGGGCACCTTTCCTGGTTGGCTCACTGAGTACCTGTGACAAGAAGAACAAACTTCAAGAATTTTCAGGACCTGTCAGTTTGTCAGAGCAGAATGATATTCCCAGTTTTGTCTGGGAAGTTGAAATCTCCCATAAAGACAAGTGGGTCTGAATCCCACATTTAACTTGACTGTAATTTCACAAGTGTTTTTAACAAAGGTAGAAGAAAACAGGCAGAATATTATCATAGATTCATAGAATTCTTAGAAAAGACCTCTGAGATCATCAAGTCCAACCATTAACCCAGCACTGCCAAGTCCAGCACTAAACCATGTCCCCAAATGCCACATCGATATG
Organism: Pachycephala philippinensis; assembly: GCA_013397055.1. NCBI lineage: Eukaryota > Metazoa > Chordata > Aves > Passeriformes > Pachycephala > Pachycephala philippinensis. The sequence goes on along the minus strand of VWZT01005663.1, from coordinate 179,839 downwards.
TTTTTTGAACTTTTCCAGGGATGATGATTCTGTTTCCCTGGGTAGCCTGTTCCAATGCCTGACCACTCTTTCAGTGCATAAATTCTTGAACTTAACATTTTTTTCTCTCTCCATGGAGTAGAACTAAATGCTTGCTCTTTGTTTCCTTTGTCCAGTAATAAGAACTAAATAAATACCTCAAATAAGCAGATATTTTTGCTGTTCTTGAAGCTGCTGGTTATCTTGTGCCTGAGGCATGTAACCTCTGCTTGTCCAGCTTATGTAGAGGATAGCTCTAAGGACCTCTCTGAAGTATTTTATATGAGCCTCATTACAACAGTATTGAAGAGCATGGCAGTCATAAATTGAGTTATCTGTACAATACTGTGATAATTAGAGAATTAATCTTTTGGAGATGAAGATCCAAGGCACAGAAAATTGTCCAAAGATAAGCTATGACAGAGCAACAATTAGCTTTCATTTGGCACCCCACGGAGCAAACCACCTTCCTCTGGTGCCCACCATCCCCTGATCTGGGCTAACTCTGCTGCGTTGATGCACAGCAGAGCACAAGCCAGGTGTGTGGCTGTGCCATAAAATCAGAACTGTTTAGTGTCATTGACTCTTGTTTCTGCTGTAACCATCATCCCAGCTGACACACTCTCACAGGAGCACAGCTATCAAACCTGGGGTTGATTTTCATTCTTTAGCTCTGAGTAGAAGCAAATTTAAGCCAGATGTTTCCACCCGCCTGAGCACACACTCTTGGCACAGGCAAATTTGCCAGACAAGATCTGCTATTCCCATGGATTAACCTACCAGACTCACTTTAACATTAAACCTCTGTACTAAGGAGGAGTTTCAGTTGAGATTTACCTTGTTTTTCTCTGAATGAGTTCTGTGTGGTGAATTAAATAATTCAAAGTGTAATGTGCCTTAATTTTTTTTATTTTGTGTTCTTTGCGTTGTAATTATTTCTATACTTCATGCTATCAGCAGGTCTATCTGGGTTAGTTGTTGTTGGGCAGTCAAGGCAGCTGATATCGCATTTATCAATAATTAAAGGTGTGTTTCTACCTTGAGGTGAAAATGGGGAAATATCTTGCATCTGAAATATTGTGGGTAACAGCAGAAAAGGAAAATGTTATATGCATGATCTGCTTCAGGAATTAAACTCTTGTGCATATGAATCAATAGAGATCATAAAGCATTATTTTAAATGGCATTTTTTGTATGCTATTTTCTTTGTAAAATGACAAAAATCCTAAATAATGCTGTATTTTTCCAGATTATGGCAACTTTTAAAAATACAGTAAATGCATAAGACATGAATACTAAATAAACCCTTCCCTGACTGTGATACTATATAAGTGAGAGTCAAATCTTTTTATGAAGTTGCTTCAAAATATTTGAATGCAGAGTTTAAAAAGATGTACAGAATCCTTCAAATTGCCAAAGGATTGTTAATTACATGAAAAATAAGGTTTTACTTAGTTGTATCTGGGAGAAAAAAGAAGTTGGATTTTGTGGACTTTTATTCTGATGAGTGGCAGTATAAGAACTGGATGTCTCAGACTTCTGTGGTTTCTGATTTTTCATCTGTACTGCACTCAGCTTTGTTTTTTTTTCTTCTGAGATTAAAATCAAAGTGGCTGATACAGTATAAAATTAGTAAAATGCAAAATTAAAGGGTTTTTTCAACTGCAAGGAGAGTCATATTATCATAACGTTTATTTTCCTTTTCTTCATGGCAATTTGCAGTTTTGAAAGGTAAAGTATTCATTCTGCAGACATTCCTAGATTTCTAATTTACAAAGAAGTTTGTTCATAATTCCTTAAGATTTTGGTTTGTTCATTATAGCCCTTTTTTTTATTCAGGATAAAGTCAGATGGCAGTATACAATAAAACAAACAAAAAAGCCCTCCACAACCACTTTAGTCTCTGGTAACTAGCAAAGCTCGCACATCACTTTTATTGCAAACATTTTCAGCACCGTTCAAGGTAGGTAAAAATGCAGCAGCCTCTAAATAAGTGTATTTTCTGCGCGGTGATGCTGTCGCTTGTAAGCTGACCTGCACACGAGGCTGTTCCGCTGCTGGCCGGGGACCTGCAGCAGCCAGAGAGGCTCTGATCCCGCACTTGCTGAGTGGCAATAGTGCCTCCCGGTGGCTCCCTGTCTCACTCATCCCCGATGCCTTTGCATTTTACAGCTGGTTTTCCGCTGAAATAAATCATATTGTTCCTTTTGTATTTTGAATGCTAAATGCACGCAAGTACCCTCCTTTTATTGTGTGCAACAAGCTGCAGCCACCTCCCTACCTGCATTTCCAGCATGCTTTTTCCTGACTTTTTCGTGTGGTTATTTTACTACAGTTGCGGTAATTGAGACTCAGACTGGAAACCTCAAGACACTGTTTCCTTCTCATTCTGCCTTGGCAAGATTCTGAAGGAAGATGGACAAAGCATTCTATTCCTAAAGTCGAATTTGCATCCAGAGCAATCCCTTTTGCAGCATCCTGAGCAATCTGATTGCTGGAAACGTCTCATCGTTTTGCAGAAATGATTTAATGAGTCTGTGTCCTTTAACCTAATTACGTGCACTAGATTTTTGTGTGGTTTATGACTCCCCAAGAATACACAGGTCCACTTGACCTGTCTTCACAAAGCCCACTCAATCCCTCAGCCCTCAGAGAGATGATTTGTGGAAAGTCGTTGTTCTGGGGCTATGGGGGCAAGCTGTATTCATTCAAACAATGGTGTATAATGAGCTGAGGCAGTTATGCCTTTTTTCCATGCATTTTATTCAATTGTATCTGAATTGCAAAGCCTAATTAAATGCCTTTTTTGCTGACTGTGAAATAATTTCCTTTTTTTGAAACTGAAATAAACAAGATAATTAATTCTGAGTTTTTATATTAGTATTTTAGTTTTCCATTGCAATGAAAGTGTATTTCACTTTGCGGGTGTAGTTTTGGGGGTTACTTTGGTGGTTTTTTTCTTTCTCACCTTAGTACTGCACCTGGGATCTCACATGACCATGAGAATGTACCTGCCCTGAATGCTCCAGGCCCTATGAAAGTTACAGGCAACATTTGTTTTAAATAGTTACTGATTTTAGGAAGACGTTTTGAGCGTGGAGGTCTAAAACTCATGGTTTCCATGCACCCATACATTATTGGCTGCATCTTTTTTTTCTGGGTGGAACTCAGTCAAAAAATATGGCCAAGCCCCTGTGTCCTCCAATTATCAGAGGTTTGCAGAGGCAAGTAGAGATGTTGTAGGTTGTTGCATGTCTCAGGTTGGGTTTCAGAAACTGAAGAGCCCAGAATTGCTGGTGGCTTTTGTCTGTATGACTCATGACTGTGCCTCATAGTAATTACGGATTTAGACACAGCTTTAAAGACAGGAAACAAATGTGAGGTAGTGTGAATCTGTATCAGCAGCAGTTTCAGAGGTAGATGAGAGTTTCCAGCATAGGAATGTAGGAGTCCTGAACTGTTTGCACTGTTTTGTCTCCTCAGATAGTGCTGGTGTCAATATCCTGAAGCTGTGGGGTGGTTCAGCTGGATACAGGCTCATTCTGAGCCCTCTCTGTCAGTAGGTGTGCATCTATGCTGTGCCATAAAGACGTGTGAATATTGCCAGGGGAGGGCTCTTTGTTGTTTTCTTTCACTGGAACTGACCCTGGTGACAGCTTTTCCGCAGTGTTAAATACCTATTGTTAGATAATGATGTTTATTTCATGTTCTTAAGCATATAAGGATATAAAGCTATTAAAGAGTGTCCAGAGGAGGGCTACAAAATTGGCAAAGGGCCTTGAGGGGAATCCATACAAGCAGTGACTGAGGTCACTTGGTTTGTTCAGCCTGGAGAAGAGGAATCTGAGGGGAGAGCTCATTGCAGTTACAACTTCCTCAGGAGGGGAAGAGGAGGGGCAGGCACAGATCTTTCCTCTCAGGTGATCAGTGACAGGACCCAAGGGAATGGCCTGGAGCTGTGTCAGGGCAGGTTCAGGTTGGATATTAGGAAAAGGTTCTTTCCCCAGAGGGTGGTTGGGCACTGGAACAGGCTCCCCAGGGAAGTGGTCACAGCACCAAGCCTGACAGAATTCAGTGAGCATTTGGACAATGCTCTCAGGCACCTGCTGTGACTCTTGGGGTGTCCTGTGCAATGCCAGGAGTTGGACTCAATGATCAGGATATTCTGTGATCCTGTGATAGGAGTGGCTGCCTCAGGGCCTGATTTTCAGCTGTATTCTGTACTCGGCCTGGTGTGCACCATAGTTGGGGAATGGTTATGTGAAGCATGACAGTGAGACCTGGTTTTCCAAGTCTATACTGCAGAAAAAGAGGAAGGGAGAGTCAAGTTCATCTTGAGCCAGGTAATCAAAGCAATTAGATCCTGAGTTGGATACAACAAGCAACTTTGTACGGGGCTCAAGCCTGTTTGGGTGAGGCTCTAAGCAATCTGATTTAGTGTGTGGCATCCCTACCCATGGCAGAGGGCTTGGAACTGGATGATCTTTAAGGTCTCTTCCAACCCAAACTATTCTGTGAATCTATGATGCTAAGAAGCTTTTGTTTACTAATGAAGTAATATTAAAAAAAAAAAAACAAAAAAAAAAAAACAAAAAAAACCCCAACTAAACGGTTCATGTCCACCAGTCTCTTTCTGCACCTTTATTTCTGTGATTTCCCATTGTCTTATTTGCTGTCATTGGCTTGCTCTGGTTTGTGTTCCATAAGATTTCCTGGCTAGTCAAGTTGCTTGGGAGAGGAGAGGCAATCCTTGTCCTGCAGCAGCTTTCTCTTTGTTAGACACTTTGTCTCTCTTGCTCATTCAATTCACTAGTGCCCTGTAGAAAAGAACATATTGCCTGACGTGATAGCGTTGCTTAATAAGTGGGTAAATCTTTCTATGTTCCTGATATCTTGGCTTTGATGGAGATGGAAGGAGGATATTAAAAGCTTTCAGTTACAGATGTGTGCTGGAAGGACAATCTTGGTGCTGTTCTTTGGTAGCACATAAAGGTTAAGTGTAAGAGGGATATTGTACATTAGTGATCACACAGGAAAGCATTCTGTATCTGTTAATAATCTTTGTCAGGCATGCCTGTGTAACTTCTCCGTTTTGGCAGGCTTTTTTAAGAGCAAGTTACTTTTTTATTGCAAAAGTGGTCAGTCCAGGTAAATTATGAGTTTTCCCCCTTTTTGCTTTAGAACATCTGAGCCTCCAAGGCAGTATTTGTTCGCAATCCTCTCCTTCTCCTGGCTCAAAAGCTCTGTAGAATTACTGTTATCAGTTTTCTGTCCTATGCCAGTATATCTGAACAGCAGGGATGCTGCAGCCCAGAATACAGCACTGATAATGGCTCTGCTGCACGTTCCTGATGTTTATGACCTGTTGTCTGGAGCACAGCAGAATTGTGGGAAGCATCTTGGGTTAAGAAAGATACATGCTGAAACAAAAACAATATTCTGTTGAAGACTCTGATATAAGTAAGAAACTTGAGCGCTAAAAATTTTTCTTTCTGAGCAGTTCCCAATTAATTTATGACACTGAGATGGTCTGTGAGTGCCTGCTATGGCTTTCAGGGGGCTGGCTGATCACATGTTTTAGTCTACATGTTTTTTCCTTTGTCTGCTGCTCCATGTGTCTCTATTCCTTTTGCAAATGACAGCTCTGCTCAAAAGTGCCTGAATGACAAGAAGAGAATGCAGCTGCTGATGGCAAGAGCAGACTTTTTATCGGAGCACTCTCGAGGTGCTGCTCCCAGAGCTGTCATTTTCCAGAGGAAAAGGATGTCCCGTGCAGGCAGGCAGAAAGCAGACAGGCAGTGTGCACAGGGGATGGTAGTGAAGAGGGATGCAGGTGAATGGGCAGTGGTTGTAGTGAGTAAGGAAACTTCTAACACGACATCCAAACTTAGATAAAATATGGAGACAACAAGAAAGCACAAGGTGGAAAGAGACAAGGATCAGAGCATGAAGAAGCATATTCAGAAGAGCAGAGAAAAAGGAATGAACAGATTGATGCAATATCATTTTTTACACAAAAAAAGGGAAGCAAATGCTAGTACTACATTGAAGACTTATCTATGTATGCATATATATGTGTAGATATTTGCTTATACATACACATACATATATAGAAAATGTACACATTTTCTTAATAGTGTCTGTATGAACATCTGCTGCTAGTATAAAATGATTCTTGTAGTCCTAGTGCATAGTTTGAAGAAGCTTATGAACCCCTTTGCTATGAGAGATAAGAGAGCTTCTCTACTTCTCAGCAGAGGGAATATTCTGTAGCGTTTCAAGACCATTATCTTATTCTAGTTCCTCTGTAATTCTGTGAAGTGGATGTAGAGACTTGGATAATTCAAGTGTATGAGTTAATAAATTACAGTTAGAGTATATCCAGTTACCATAATGGCTCTTAAATAATTAAACAAAGCAATCTTAAATAGAATCCTGCTACACTGCACTAACTAGGAAGGTGTCGTCAGAGTTACTAAAAACCTATCCCTTAAGGTCCCATTCCACTGTGTACATACAGCACAATTAGTGTCTGCTTTGTGGGTCTGAAGGAACTGAGTATAAATCAAAGGCGCAGAGTGCTTGTAGGGAGTCGAGCAGAATTTAATGATGAGAATTGTGTGGTTTAGGGAATATGTGGCTGATGAGGGTCTATCAGAGGAATCACCAAGCCTTGCTGCAACTCAACTGAGCTGCCTGTAGGGTGGCTGTAGCCCCCTTCCAGGTCACTACAGGAATTAATTCTTGTAAAGTTTTTTCACACTCTTCAAAGAGGACACTAGTTTTAAAATCAAGATCTGGAATAAAAATGTTATTGGAAGACAGTGGTGTGTATCGACCATGCTTCAATCAGGCCTTGAAGTCCTGATGAAAGCAGAAAGCAATGCTCTCGTAATTAGTTCCACCAACATCTGACAATTTATTTACATAGGTGAAGGATACAAAATTAGTCCTTTGTTAGGAGTCTTGCAGGAACAAAATTTGTATTTGATAGCAACGAGATAATAATGGCCTGACTGATCCTTTGTGGAGACCTAAATTAAAACTTTAAAAAACCCAGAAGCCTAAAACAAAAGGAAAATAACATTTTAAAATAATATTCTCATTGCGTTCTTATGCACTTAAAAAAAAAATTAATAGTGATATAAGCATACTTCTTTTTCATGGGAAATTGGAGATACTGTCTGAAAACTGAGTAAGGTATATGCTATGTGTATGTTATATGTAAGGTATATGTATATGCCATAAAGCATATCAACAAAACACTCTCTGGCAGAACTTTACTCAGAGGCTTTTTACTGTCTGTGGTATTTCAGATGTTCTCACAGCAGGTGGACCATATATTGTGTTACTTTCTTTGAAAAATTGCAGGAAAGCAGCTGGTGAAATACAAGGTGTCATCCAACACTTGTTTCATCTACAGTAAAGCAGACCAGTAATGCAGGTTTCTGTGATTTACAATAAAGATCCAAACCACATACTCCAGACAACTCACTCAGTGCTCTTTTAATAAGAAGAACTAAGATTTATACAGTTCCTCTCATCCCTCAAATATCCCAAATCATTTTATGAACTCTTTTAAACACCCTTTTTGAGAGGAAATGCAAGGCCCATGAAGAACTTCTTGAGCAAGAAACAGTTGTCTGGAAAAATATGGAATACACCAGTTTGGGACAGGAAGAGAAGGACAAAGGTGTCGAAACAGAATGACAGATAGTATATAATTAGATACATTATGAATAAAAGCAATTTATCTAAGCACCCTGGTACTGGAATCTAGCCATTAAACTGCAGAATTTCACTTCCCTTAGGAGAGACGTTTGTATTTTTTAACATATAATGTGAAATCAATCCAACTCTGAGTGTTGAAATACTTTCCTATATATGCAGCTGCAATGAGAATGTATTTTTGTCACTGGTAGTTACACTGTCTCAGTATCCAAAATAAATCAGGTGCTGTTCAGTTGCTGTAGATAAAGTTCTGGAACTGGAAAAAAAAAATCACAGGACGGGGAAAAAAGAAAGTGAGGGATGTACCAGAAATTACAATGAGTGATAATGCTCTTGTTCTACTCCTTCTTCACATTTAGAATTTGTCCTGATCATTAAGCCTCATTTGTCTTTCTCATTTTCAAAAAAACATCTCATTTTCATATCGGGGTGGGGGGGGGCGGTATTCTCACCTTTATGTCAATTGATGGGGGTACAAGGAGTGTTTTTCCACAGGCAGACTGGATCCAAATCTGATTTCACTTGCATACCGTGTAAATGCAGGATAAAGCAGGACAGCCTTTGATGTGCTGGTTTGTTTGTTTGTTTGTTTTAATAAACACTACGAGGAGCAGTCTGTGATGTTTTTTAATTCCTTTCCTTGCCCTTTTGAGTTTTCAGGAGCCCTGGAGAGGGTGCCTGTGGGAATCATTTATTTACAGACAAGGGAAGAGAGGTTTATTGAGTAGTGAAAATATCATCTTGTTTTGTTGCTGTATTTTCCACTTTTATTTTGAGAGATTAACCTGTACAAGAAAAGCACTTTAATGGAATACAACTGCTCTATGAAGAGGGCCTGAAGAGATATCTATGCAGTATTTATATGCTGTTTCAATTACCACTGCAAAATAGTTTGATGATTCAGCAAGGGGCCCTAACAGTATCTTCAATAATTCTTTCCCATTTAGATCTCTGAAGAAGAATCAATTTTATACTGTTGCCTGGTCTTTTATTGCCTTTAGGTCCCACATTTCAGTACAGAAAGTACACTTGTAATCCTCTGTGAGCTGGAAATGCAGATGAACCAGGCAACAAGGCTGGGCTGAATGGAAAGCCAAGAGTTTGCAACAATGCAGGCTGCTATGTACAAGGTACTGTGAGGTAAACACGCCTGGTTTCCAGTTACGTTAAAAGAAAGGGTTTGGAATATACTCCGCACACAACACTCTCAACAGAAATGTGAGGCAGCAAAGGAAATGTTTTCCTTTAAATTGTTTGTGTAGTTACTGTGCAAAGCAAACACATAAATTTTCATTGTCTCCAAAGGCAGAAGCCCAGGAGTTAAGACAAGTGAAGAAACCAAGAGCAGACACTGAAAAGAGCTGGTGCAGAGCCCTGTGTGGGAGATGCTGTAAAGAAGAATATTCTCTGCCCGTGTCAGGAAGCACATCAGGGGAGTTGGTACAAGCGTCAGTCGCTCAGGAACACACGAGGAGCTGTTGTTGAGAGCACTGTGACAAGTTATATGGAGCACCAAGGGATACTCCAGACTTTATCAAGAGTGAGGCAATCATTTCCACCGCCATAAAAGTATCTTGGCAGGCAAAGACTATAAATGTAATAAAAGAGGGGGGTGGGAGGAAATGTTGTCTGTGCCCATAAAAGAGGACAGTGATTGTGTAGTTATAGTGCTTCATAAAATCCTTCAAGTTAGCAGGAAGGGAAGAAATTGGGCAAAAAGATGAGTACAAAGCAACTCATTATATTTCTGCTGGAAACTGGGAATGTGTGTGAGAGAAAACACTGTTGGATCTCAGTCTGATTTTATACCTTTCTATAAACAGCAGCTACTGGCCACTGCTGCAGACAGGACTGAGCAGGCTGGACCTGTTCTCTAAATCAGTATGGATATGTTTTAAATTTCTAAGTAACATAAAGGATAATAGTAAGACTGAGAGTAGCAAAATTATTTCATCTATTAAGTACATGTAGTGTTTTTACATGGTCTAGGACAAAGAATCATGCAAAGGGCAATGTGGAAACTGAGAATTAGGTGAAAACTCATTTCTGGATTTTTTCTCCTCTAGGAAACTGTTGCAAAGAGCAAACAAGCAACACAGCTACTTTTCTTGATAGCATTCCATAGTTGTCCACACTGGTTTTGCATAAAAACCTTCTTATTACAGTTCTCTTTTCTGACCTAAATGATCATATTCGTAGCTAGCGAATGACTGATATAAATTAGATCACCAACAATTGGTGGAAAAAACCCAGTTCTGCCAGTTCTGAAGAAAAATTTGTGGCGGTCCTTTGCTTTTTGCCTTATTTTCTTGAAGAAATCTTTGAGCCTGAACGGTTAAGTTCAATATATCTTGTATACATTCTAAACACTAACTTGAGGCAGTGCTGAAAGATTTGTGGTTTACCCTAATTTATTCAGGCTTTATTCTGCTTCTCTGAGATAGGACATGGTAGTGGGTAAGGATTCAGTCTTGAAAACACATGCCACTGCAACAGGAGATTTCAGTTGTTTAGACATAGCAGTTAATGAGAGCTGTGATAGCTCTCTGGAGATACATAAAAGACTACTAATGACTAGTTCATTTATAAGTGATGAAGATCTCTCAAGATCAAAATCCTTCCAAAAATACAATAAATAGAGAGCTGTGAACTTGCAGTGGTCTTGACAGTAGTACACTGTCTTTGTCACCTCAGCACTGAGATTTCTTTAATGCTCAACTTTTAATGGAACTATTTTTCATTTGTAACATCTTGCAATACATTTAATTTACCTTTCTTCTTCTGCTTCATATCTCTGCTTTGCAGAGCCCAGTGGTTTATGGCTACCATATGTTGACGTTTTCTCTGTCACATCTATTTTTTGCATGAAACTTCAGTTTCAGTGGAGTTAGAAGAGTTTGTGCAATTTTGTACAATTGCAATGTGTTCAGTGCCTCTTCATTCACAGGGGGACTCACAGCCTCCACTCCTTGGATGGTCAGCCCTTTTGGGAAGTTTCAAAATTGTAGTGCAAATATAGATTGGATGGGAAACAGTGGTGCATCAGATCTTACCCTTGCTGAAATGCCAGTGCAACTCTGTATTTTTGCCTAAAAAATACTTATCAGAAATACTGTACACCCCAGAGATAAATATTTGAAATTCATGTGACCCTTTCCAGAATACTGTCTAACCTCTAGGCACAGAAACACATGTGTGAGCACTGGAATAATTTCTTTATGTATTTATCTCTTTTCAGATTTTAATCTAACTTGTATGCCAATATTTACTGAAACTGGGTCACTTAAGCATCAAATACAAACTCTAAATTTTATATTTTTTTATGGATAGTTTTACTGAATAATTAAACTAAGTAATTATTTACAGAAGTATTTAATTTTGGTTTGTAGATAAAGAAATACTTTTTTGTTTATCTGGAGGCTTGACCTTGGGGCAAAGCCTAACCAAATCTTACCACAAGAGTTTCTCTGAATCACTGGGAGATGGACATGAAGTGCAGCCCCATGCTATTGGCAAATTAATTTTATGATTTGTGTATAAAATCTGTTCTATTATTACTTTGTTCCCTCACAGAATACTCAATGAAATCATGCAAAATAAATCTTTGTTATGCTTTGCATGCAGCTCTTTCCTGCCCATGTGGGATGAATGGCAAGACAGCCATTAACTCCAGCAATTGACAATCAACTCCATGATTTGAAAGGGAACTCAAATTACAATGGACAGCATTAGTGTTCCAGGAGCTGGAGAAGCAGACGGTGGTTCATGACCTGAAAAGTATCAAGCATCTGTAACTTTCACTGAAGTCAAATTATAAATGCTTGACACCTCCCAGTGCTTGTCCTGCTATTCTGAAATGCAGATTGTGACTAGAGGAGAGAAAATGGCAATTTAGCAGGAATAATTCTTTAGGGTTAAATAATCAGAAAATTCGTCAGCAGCTGAATTATGTTAAGATGGATGGAGAGGATCTCTTTGTACCAAAACTAAAATTTTAATATGCCACGCATGGACGAAAAGGATTTTGACCATTATGTCACTATAAAAATTAATATAGCTGTGAATAATAATGATAATCCATTCCAATAACACGGATATTTATATAATATTGCCATCTGATATTGGTTACATCAGTAATGAGTTGTAATTACCACTATTGATTGGCTCTAAATTATGCATATTGATGACTAATGCTGAAATAATACTTTGTTTTCAAAATCATCTCTTCCACTTTCACACACTGCTTCTTGACCCCATTCAGCTCTCCAATCTTTTCCATTAGTAATTGCACTTGTGAGGGCGCTGGCACTCACCTCTTGTGGCTTGTCCATTAGGATTTGTCTGAGAGCAACAACTACCATTTAACATATATTAAAAAAAAGGAATTCCAGTCTGACTTAATCCTAATGGCACAAAAGTAAGTAACATCCTGGACTAACAATGATCAAAACATTATTAATAACAAGAATAAAAATGCTAAATAACTGAGTTACTAAAGTGTTAAATAATCCGTTTGTAACATCTGTTTTTGTGAGATCAGTCAGGTTGACACAAAGGCCTATTTTTCAAATGGTGGTGAGAGCGGTTTTCACTTATACAATGAAATATCCATTTCTTGGGGGATTTCCAAAGTGTTTTCCACATGCCAAGATATATCACTTTCTCTGCATTACTCACCATCTTTGAGCAATGAAGAAGAAAATTTAACTTAGCCAGAGGGTCATTAGGAAAGTGCAGCAGAGCTCAGATCTGTTTACTGTGGTTTGACCTGTGGTTATTGGGCATTGAGACTTTTTGCACTATTGACTCTTGTTGAATTAATTCAGTCCACAACTTAAGTACCTACAAGTGGAGTTCCCTGATGCCTGGGACTGCATCCAGATCTCAGGGGTTTCACTTTCCATGCGATGTAAAGGGAGATTTAGGCAAAGAAAGCAAGTTAAGAGTGTGCAGTCAGAGGATGAGGTTTCATTAAAAAAAACCCTACACTCAGCCAGAGGTTCTGTTTTCTTCCTCCTCCTCTCTCTCTCTTTTTCCTCTCTTATGCTTGAAGAAAACTGCTCTAGGAAGGAGAACTCAGCATTTTTCTCCTGGATTAGTGATGTGCAAGATCTCCATGGATGTGAGATGCAATGAGAGCATATAACCATAGGCAGGTCACTGCTAATTACATGAGCTATTAGATCAGCTCGAAGCTTTTAGAGCTCAGGGCTCTCTCCATGCAGTCTGTTGAATCTGGGTGCTTTTCCAACCTTCCCTGTCCTCCAGAGATGAGCAGTCCCAGCAAAGGTCTTTCAGAGAGTTTCTATTTGGAAGCTAGAGCCCAAAGTCCTCTTTAGGAAAAGCCCCTACAGTTTCTCAGAGAGCTCATGTGATGATGATTCACTCTTGTCTTTTTAAAGATGCAGGAGAATCTGCACTTTACCTTCACTGCAAGTGGTTGGAAACTTACCCACAAAATGTGACCCTGGTCCAAGGCCTTTCTCAGCCACAGTGGTTTTAAAAAAGCTGCACCTCTCTGTTCAAACATTATCTATGCCACCAATAGGGATGGAAATCCTCTTCCCTGCTACTGCAGTCTGCTGCCTGAGAAGAATCTACAAAGTGACATGTTATATAGAAAATTTTGGTAGTGCCATCAGGTATCACAGCAAATATCACCATAATCTGCACCTTCCAGACAGCTGTAGGTAGGATGATCATGTGGCTCTGAACAGACCAGATGGGGTCATCAAGACATTGTAAACCTGCTTTCTAACTCTTTTTACCTTTCCGCCCAGGTAGAAAGAAGAAGATAGGGACCTATCCTATTTACAAGGGCAATTCTGGGCATGCACAGTGAGTGCAAGGCCAGAAGGAGAAACCTGCTTTGCCTGAGGTGCCTCAATGGTGGGTACCAGCTGAGCTGACCCCCATTTGGATTTGTTCCTTCCACTTCTGTCTCACTTGGCAACACCTTTTTCCCCTCTCCCCACTGATCTGGCTCGAATTTCTCTGACACCAGTCATTTCACAAGCTGTTACTCTCCCTAGTACCTTTAATTACTGCATTGTCCAAGGTCGAAATATTTCAAGTTAGTTATCAAAAAACATTTGTTGTATCTAGTCCAAAATGTAGGTTATTTAGAGGGAGTAACATGTGGTGCAGGTGATATGAGAAGGAGGTGGTTTAGGCATGTCTTTCAAACTCTCAGCCCTCTGAGATGTGAGAGGTAAGGGGCCAGTAATCCTCCTCGAGCTGTGAAATATTAAGACACATCTGAAGTGTTTCTCTTGCAGATTTTGCCTCAAAGTTGATTTATCGGTACTTTGATGCTCAAGTATATTCAGTAAATAGGACCACAGATGTGGCCATGTTTCTGACTTTATAAACCTGGTGAATTATTGGATGCGAGACCTTTTATTCTGCAGCCTGTTTTCAAAAGTGAGAGCAGTGATCTCAGCCCTGTTTCTAGTGGTCAGATGTCCACCCTCCTCATCAGCCTCTGCAGTCCTTCCAGATGACAGGTTGACAGTTTGCTTCCGGAGGCATGTTTGCAGAATAAATAGCTTTAATAACATGCTTGTCAATTCATGACAAAGAAGTTTTCTTTTTTTGTTTCTTGTGCTTTTCCCATTCCATGCAGAAGCTGAACAATTCATTTCCTTTTGTAATGTAGTACATTTTCCTTTAAAGGTAGAATGTCACATTCCAGCTAGAGTTAGTCAGCACTGATGTTTGATGTTTTATCAGTACAAGGGAAAAGTGGCAAAGATTTTTTTTCTTCTTTGTTCTACTCTCTTAGCTCACCTGTTCACCAGCCTCTTTTCCCTTTTTCCTGCACATTATAACATAGCATGCCCAGGAGTAGAGGATTTCCATGGGTCAAACTCTCTGCTGCCTAAGCCTTATGCACTCACAGTAAAACAGCCAATTCTGCTGCCACAGTCCAGAAGGAAGGATATTTTCCTTCATCTTCCTTGTGGCCTTTGACACAATTAAAATAGAAGAAATTAAAATTATTATTATTATTATTCTTCATTTGAATCACAGAATCAGCGAATGGTTGAGGCTGGAAGGGACCTCTGGAGGTCAAGTAGGGCCATCCAGAGTCATTTCCCAGGACCACATCCAGATGGCTTTTGAATGTCTCCAAGGATGGAGACAATCTCACTCAGCAACCTGTGCCAGTGCTCGGTCACCCTCACAGTATATTTTACCTGTTGGATCCATCCTGTCTGGAATTGTCTTCATCCCCTATGTTCTATCATTATTTTTATAAACTGCTTTAATAACATGCACTGCTGCTTACTACAACAGGAATGTGATTTTTATGGTCTGTGATGGCTATAAATTTCACCCTTTTTTAAGCATCTCTTTCTTGACATGAACATTTTCATACAACAAAATCACAGACTACTGCTATACTAACAAGTCAAAAGTAACCAAGACCATCATTTGCCCCTGAAGCAATTGACTTCCTGAAACTCTGTGGCTTCCAAACCAGGGTGGCTACATCCAAACTTCTTCTTAGGAGTGATCCCTGGCCTGTGCTAAGTCCCAAAATGGTCAGGGGACTGCTGGTTGGCATGCACCAAAGCAGCACCAGAGACCATCTGAGTGATTTAACAGTGCAATTAAATATCCGTGTCTGGGGATGTTTCCTGGCACTGTTTAATGTACTGTACAGACACAGCCATAAATTCTACAGGAAAGCTACATTAATGTGGCTATTAGGTAAACAGGAAGAAGCCTTTGACCTTAGAAAACACTTTCTATGCTGCTCTGTCATTGAAAGTGTGGCTTTTTTAGGCAGTTGTGAGAAATCAGTCCTTGAGTACCCAGCCTGCTGCTACGTTTGCTGTGAGCATTACTGGAGGATTATACAGAAGGGGAGGAGTGCCAATGCAAACCTTCTACCTAAATTTAACCTCGCAGCTGAGTTAACTCGACTGATATCAAAGTAAGGCAGAATTTCAGACAAATAAAGTGGAGAATTGCAGTGCAGAAGAATCCTTCCCCTGTCTCACACCAACTAGTTATTTCCCTTCCAGGGCTTCAAAGGGGAAATAAGGCATTCCTGCACACTGAGCTTTGAAGGTGAGCTGCTGTGTGAAAACTCCCTGCAGTGCTGTGTTGCTGAAACCAACAATCTGAAAATGTAAGCTCAGCTTTGCTATAACCTCACTTTCAAGTGGCTGTAGAGGCTAAACACAAATCAAGCAGTTTCTTGAGCTATATCTGAAAACAAAACACAAACCAAAACTAAACAAAAAGCTCAACAATCTGAGTTGTGTGTTCCCAGCTTCTGTATTAACTTTCAGGCCCTGCTGGCATTTCACTTCATGTCCTGATGAGGCACAGACACCCTATCTTTTTTCCCTGTATCTATTAACTGGGAAGAGAAACAGGCTCCCAGCAGAGCCCAGTAAGGTTTTCAGTCTGGAAGACCAGGGCTAAGAGAAGCTGGATGAGGCCTTTGGAATTGGACAGTGATGCCTAGGGATGAACACTGCAGGCCTGCTAGGAATGGGTAGGTATAACTCTGCCTTTCCTTGCTTGTACCACTTGGCCATGTTTCAGTCCTTCAGTCCAACAATGGCATCAGACTATGTTTAATGCTTACAGAAGAAATATGAATAGATGTTTTGTTACTTGGGTTGATGGTTTTACAAGATTTCCTCATGTGGTGTATCCATACAGAGTCAATGTCACACACAGCAATGCAAAACTCTTACATTTCCTTTCAGTGTGAGGCCCTGTGCAATAGCATTTGGTGTGTGTTTAGCAATACAGTTATTAACTTCATGTTAGAAAAAACTCTTCTGTTGGCTTACAGGAATTATATAAAAATTATTTGGTGTAAAATTTTTCATAATGTTCCTCACTTAGACTCATGCAGGTTGGAAAAGACCCTTAAGATCATCAAGTCCAGCCATTAACCCAGCACTGCCAAGTCCAGCACAACCCTGTCCCCAGGTGCCAAATCTTCACATCTTTTAAATATCTTCAGGGATGGTGACTCCACCACTGCCCTGGGCAGCCTGTTCCAATGCTTGTACTCTCTCAATTTACCAGTGTGAAACCTTCCTACTACATATCTTCATTCCCTTTTGAAAATTGCTGTGAACTTACAAAGGTTTGTCCGATGTCCATTGAAGTCAATGGGATATAAGAGGTCTTTTAACAGCGAATTAATTTTTCTGGTGGATTAAACAGCTTTAGGTAAATGGCAAATTAAGTAATGTAAATTATCATTAGCCTAAAATGTTATTCTAAGATTATTAGTTTTACTACAGTTTCCAGGGCAGGGACTGATCTCAATTACACTGGTGTGAATGCAGATAGCTGTTAACTTAGAGCTACTAAACTTTTTCTTAACATTTTCTAATGTAACAGATCAGAATTCAGACCCCTTTTCCTTCTTGGTGGGATTTAAAATACAGGTTTCCTTTGCTGATTTTCCAGCTGGAATTTCTGGTGCACTATTCTTTATTAGAGTCAGCCTTCTTGCAAAACACTTTTTTTTTTCCTTTCACCATTCTGTGTGCTCTTTCTTTAGAGAAGAAAAAGTGATGCAGTTGCACAGGTAACTTTTTACCTTAATTAAAATCCTCACTTTCTTTAAGAAGTTATTTAAAAAAACCCACCAAAACCAACCAAAGCATGATCTTTTTCTCTAACTGCTATTGAAAAGAGACAAGAAAAATGTAATTTCTACCACCATGGAATGACAATATTTTAATGCCTGTCTTCCTAATAAAATCTAGAGGAAGTTTATTTTCCCTAGGTAGCCTTGTAGGTGCATAAATAACAGGGTTTATAAACAAGTGTCCCTATCCATATGGTCACCCATCTGGTGGTGACGAATCCCAAGAGAGATACCAATTACTGGAAGCAAAAACATAAAGTTAGGGAAAGCTACTAAGACATTAGTTATATACTTTGCAAAAGATAAATTCTGATATCATGATGATAATTAATGTTTTTCTAAAGTGTCTCTCATCTTGAACGACCCTGCAGGTACTTTCCAAGGAGGAATTATTACAGATGTGATTTTATGATGTACAAGGGAATTAAAATAACTTTCTGGGGAGAAGTGCAGTGTTAGGGGGATGAACACCTACATGAACCTGCAGTTTAAGACTTATCTCCCTCTGCTTAAATTCAGAGCCTTCCCTTGGATGCGTGTTTCCAGTGCAATAGAAAGGAGAAATTAGACTTGTGGGAATAGTGACCTCTTGGGACTGTGTGCCCCTGTGTGAGTGGGTGTGTTATGTTAGAACAGCAAATCCCAGAGCCCCCTTTTTGGGTATTTCTTATGCAATTACCTTTCTACCTTCCATCAAACCGGCGAAGGAACAGGGACTTAAGGTCAGCATGAACAGCCTCTGCAAACACACACACNTACACACACACACACACACACCCACACACACACACACACACACACACACACACACACAGACATTTCCTAGGTGTGGCAAGGCTTGACTTTGGCAAGTTGTTTGGAGTGTGTCTGTGCTAATTGCCAGTGTGCTTTGGGAGAGCTGCTGGATAGAGCTTGACAGCTCTTTCTTAAACCTGTCTGCTCCTGTACTTGGATTATCTGTGGATCTCAGTTTTCCTTGAAAGAAACTAGTCTGTGTAAGGAACCAGAGCAGAGGTGTCTTAAATGGTTTTAAAGCTGTGTCCAGAGTTATCCCATTTTATTTTTTTTTTAATGACAACACCTAGGTGGCTGCACTCTCACCATAAATGCTCCTGTCAGCTTTCTTCTCAGCACAGTTGCTGCCCCGGTCTCATTTTGTGGTATGTGATTCTCTGTGTCTCATACCCAGAGTCCAGACACATAGAAAAGAGTTCTGGATTCTGCCTAGGGAGAATCAGATTCTAAATATCATATATTGGCTTCCAGACACAGGAGTCTCTTATTGGAGCTAGCTTAGGAGGCAAAAAGTACACTTCAGGGAGTGAGTATCTTTGGTTAGGAAGTATTCACATCCTTTTCAATGGCAATTGCAGGGTACTGCCACTAATCATTCCTGTCAATTTTTACTACTTAGATACTATTTGAGTGAGATTTGGGAAATTAACTAACTAAAAGACTCTCAACTGAATATTTTGGAACACAGAATGATTAATCTTCCAGCAAGATCTGAAAGAATTTCTGATGTTTAGAGTGTTTTGATTGGTAGTCATGGGGAAGATTTTCAAAGGTCAAGACAGAAGAGGAATGCAGAATCTATCCAGGGAAAGATTGGAGTTTGCTATATAAGCAAATTAAATTTACATCAAATCTAAAGGGAGGTTAACTTTATTTAAATTTTCAGTGCTGAAAAACAAAAGACTATAAAGTATACTCTGCTACGACCGTGGTGCACTATACATGCAATAAAGATTAGGGAACTCAGGCTATTACTGTAGGTACACATGGTTATAGCAAAACTTTGGATCAGAATTTAAGTTTCTGTAAGATTTTCTGGGTGCAGTTAGCTTGTATCATCCAGATGTCTGCATTAAAAGCAGCTATAGCAAATCACGTTTCTCCTGTGATTAGTGGCTATAAAGGCTGTAACATATCATCCCAAACACACAGTGTTCCAGGCCCTTTGAGTCAAGTGTGATCACTTTATCAACAAAAAGGTATGTACTCATAGCTGTCAGTGCTGGTAACTCAGTTTGGAATATGGCAGTCACACTGTGCTGTGCTCTGCTGGCACTTTATTGCCAGCAGTAACAATTCAATAACACCTCCATAACCCTATTGCCATTTGCTCATCCCCGAAGTTACACCAAGAAAAAGTGCTCTACAGAAAATGTCCTTGTAGGGGTGGAAATTGGCATCATGTGGAGACGCTGGAACATAACCTGAAGACAACATAGATAAAAATGGGACACCACCTTTATTGCCAGTAGTGACACAGAAAAAAAATCTGAAAAAAATCTGAGCTGTGTGTATTCAGTGGGTTCAGATACCAGAGCTGGCTCCTGGGGAGATGACTCTGGGAGTCAGAAACTCTGGATGTCTAAAAACACACTGGAGCAAACATGGCCCTGAAACACATCCTCCAGACCCTTGGTGGGGTCATCTGTGTGGCACTAACTGTGGAAAACCCCATATCTGGTTATCACAGTGTGGGAGCTGGCTTGACTTTGTAGAGATGGAAGTGGTGAAAGAAAAAAACCCTTAGTTTTTAAACTGAGCTTATTTGATATGAGTAACACTGGCGTGCAATGCTTATGGAGCTTCACAATCACTTTGAGGTGCAGAAGCACAATGTAAACAGCAATCACAGAGAACTTACAGGACTAAAATTATCTACAGCAGAATAGGTATAATGAGACACTGAACAAAGAGAAATTTGTTCTCACATTGTCAGGAGGGATGAAGGGGTTGAATCTGTGTCTCTGAATAGCATGTTATTACTTACCAGCCTGAAAGACACCTAGAAATAGCTCAGCTGTTTTGATACCCATATTTCATATTGAACATAGTATGAATTCTCATCTAAATGTGTTACTGATTGTGATAGTACAGTTTCAAATGAGTTTTTAATTCTGTTTATTTAAGTATGATTATTTATATTGGTTTGTAACAGTTATACATGCAGACTGTGCTGTGCACATTGCATTCGCCCTCAGAATTTACCTGAAGATGTGAGGTGAGAAGTGTGGAATTTAAGTCTTCAGAGAATGAAGGGGGAATCGGTAGATGAATAGAAATGCTTATGAGAAATTCTGATAATAATCCAGTGTTGTTAATTTTTGAAGTATTTATGTTTAATAGTAAAGAAGCTCTTATTGCAGTCTATTGAGGAAATGGCAAAAGAATTGTGTCTGGGGGTTCAGGGTCTGGGGAGGAGGTGAGTAACCTTGAACACCAACTTGTATTGTTTAGCTAGAAACAGGTATTTTTCTGCTCAAAGGGCTTGTTTGTTGACAAAACATCAATGTGATTCTTTATAACATTGATTTTTTTTCTCTGGGAAGGTGAGACAGTGAGGAGGATGTTGCCCCATAAGTGGTAAGGGCCTCAGATTACTTGAGTTTTGACACCAGCAGCCTAACTGGAGTTCAGTGTGGGGCCTATTTATGACCAGACATGAGGAACATGGAACACTTCAGCTACAATTTTCTGAAGACAAGCAGAGAGGTGTGTCCAAAATCCAGTCTCCAAATCTGAACAACCGACTGTGAGAAGGTGTACAGGAGGGACAAGTGGTCAGTTAACTCCTAAGTTCTTCACAGCTATAAGGGTCATGATAATTCCTGATACCTGGGAAGGAAGCAGGGAATCGTCTTCTCAATCATTTGTGTATTAATACATTTTTCCAAGTTTAGTTACTCACTATCTTTTTCTGTCCTATTTCCCCCCAAAAATGTTCTGTTTATTTTTAAGAATTACTGACTTAAGGACCCAAGGGCCCCCTGCTGCTAAGTCCTGCAATGTGTCATTTCCTACCATTTCAGCAGCTTCAGTCCAAAAACTTGGATTAGTGTCACTTGGCAACTTGGTTTCCCTAACAATGTTATGGAATCTTATGAAAAGCCTTTTAAGAGTGTATTCTGCACATCCATTAGCCACATGCTTACTGAATCTCTGTAAAACTGTGACTGGATTGGTAAAACAGGATTTCCCTTGACAACTTTTATCCAATGCATTGTGTTTATCCATGAACAAAGTGATCTTGCTCTTTGTTAAAGCTTCAGCCGTCTTGTGAGTGACAGAAGCCAGACTTACTGGTTTGTCTTTCCCAGGAGGAATGACCTAGAGGGTCTGTTATTGCTTCTACACTCGCTTTTCTGCAATTGTATCACGGGACTGATGTCACAATCTCACTAACTGGAGATAAAAATGTCAAGAGGTCTAGTGTGGAATGTCATCATCTGTGGAGTGATGTTCTCATGTGGAAAATACTGTAGTAGTTTGTTGATACAGACAGATCCTACACTTCCAGCATGACGAAAGGATGTTCCTATTCTGCTGGAAAAATAACTAAAATAGTGATAGTGTGTGCTCTGAACTTCCCAAGTGGTCAGTGGTGCAGAGTCCAGAGTAAACCAGGCTGCCTTGGGTTTCATAAGGCTGAAATTGCCTTTTCTGGATGTAAAATCTCTCCACCAGACTGGAGAACTGATTGAGTAGAAGTCTGTTTCAGCTTCCCATGGGACCTTGCCTCTCTCGTCTGAGGATTCCTACTTGAAGGAAATTAATGCCTTTTTTTATCTAGATTTTATTTCAGAGACATTCTTCTAAGCAGGAAAACTACTGGCTTTTTTTTTAATGACAAACCTATGAGTCTTTAAGTGCCAGGCCTGGGGACCAGTTCAGCCCCAGTGAAGCCAAGAGTGACCCTTTCCCTTGGTAGCCCCTTACCTTGGGTGACTGTGGGGAGAACCTGTTGGGAGCACCGTGGGCAGACCTTGTCTAGGGCTGACCTCTGGCCATGGGGACTTGCTGTGCCCCACAGCTCTGGCCCTCAGTCGCTGCCCCAGCTGTGGCTGTGCTGGGTTGCAGCCCTGCATTGCCTGGCCGTGGCTGCTGCTGAGACAGGCTCTGTCCCTGAGCCACAGGCACCTGGCCTGGCCTTGTCTGTCCCCGTCCCCGTCTCCATCCCCAGCCCCACAGAGATGCCTGATGCTCTTACCTGGGGCTGTGGGGCAGGATCTGGCTTGTGGGACCCTGCCCTGCCCACCCCATGGGGCAGCCCCTGCTGCTCCCTGCTGCCAGTGATGCCTAAAGAGGCTAACCTGGAAACAGAGACTGGACAGGAGTAAGGGAATAAAGGTGGATATTTATTTGAAAGGCCTTCAGAGGTACACCCTGGGCAGGCCAAAGGCTGCACCCAAGATGGATGACGAGTCACAAGTTCTTCACACTTTTATAGGTTTGGTCCATTTGCATCTCAACCCAATTTCACCAATTAAACTTTAGCTAATGATGTAATTTCCCCTCAACTTGCCCCCCTTCTCAAGATACTGGTTTACGCATTTTGGGCCTAGGCCAGGCTGGGTGTCCTTGGAGAGCAGCCTGGAGAGGCTTTGTTATGTCTATCTTAGCATGAGAGAACAGCAGCTAACAAGCTACAAGACACTTCAGAGTTACTAGTTACCAGAACCTAGTTACACTAGGAATACAGAATTTGAAAAATATAAAAGCTAAAACGTAAGGCATCACCAGCCCTGGAGGAACTATTTTACCCTGTGGTACCTTAACAGTCAATGGTGAAAAATACACAACATTCAGCTTTTATAAGTAAAATACGAGAGGTATCCATGAAGAGTTTAGGACAGTGCATATCCAGTTTTCCACAGTCCAGTGCAAGAAAGACATCAGCAAGCTGGAAGGCATTGACCACTGAGTTGGTCCATCTGGAGCTTCTGCCCAGTCAGCAAGGCTGTGCCACCTACATCCTTGGAGGGTTTCAAGGCACAATTGGATAAATCCCAAAGCAACCTGGACTGACCCCATAACTGACACTGCTGGAAGCTGGGAGACATCCCAAGGTCTTTACCCATCCAGGTTATTCCAGGTTTCTATAATTTGAAGTTATTATTAGTCATAAATTTTAATAATAAGACAACTAAGAAGGGGTCTGTGCTAAGCAGAAAACAACATAAATTCAACATTGTAGACAGTTGCTTTGATTGACTTTATTTCTTGATTCTTATTTGATTTCTCTCATACTTTGATAGAATATTGCACTTCTCAATTACGACAGTTTTCAGTTGTAACAGCATGTGACAAGAATGGTGTCTAGCCCTTCAAAAATCAAGGGAAAGTTTAAATTTCCTTATTAATAATTTTAAAATTAACTTTGCTTGCTCAAAACCTTCTGTTCTGGACCTTGTCATGGAATATTCTTTGAAGAGTTTTGCTTTTATACTGTCTGACATAGTGTTTCATTCATGTGAAAAGTGATATTTATTTAACAACCCAAACCCACAGTTTTTATGTATGATATATACAATGAGACAAGTCTTTAGCAGCATAAATCACCGTGACTTTGAAATCCATAGAGGTATATTAATATTTCAGAAATTGATGTGACCATTACATATCATCTCTGCATATCTATGTAAGGCCTATCTCGGTCACATACAAAATCTCATTTAAGGCCTCATTTCACTTAGGTATTTTAATAGTTGCCAAAATTTAAGCATGTCATTCAGTTGATTGCTAAAGGATTCATTGCATATTTAAGCATCCTCCTGAATCATGATAAGGAAAATAAGTGAGGGGTATAAAGGATGATTTTAGGTAGTGGAATGTGCCAACATACTGTACTGCTCTGAAATGTAGATGCTCCTTTCCCCGCCTCAAAAAAAACAAACAAACAAAAAAAAAAAAAAAAAAA